>CM035429.1:67605559-67693059 GCA_020310875.1 Ceratopteris richardii | reverse complement strand
AGACCTTTTCAGAAAGGCTCTTCCTATGGAGAATGTTGAAGCATGGATTGATCTCTTTTCACATAGCTTGGCACTTCCTTATACATGAGTACCAGCTCCTTGTCACTGCATCACTCCTAGGAGGGGTTTGTTGATATATTTTGGTAGTGATGTGTGTGGAATCACCTAGGACTACTGGGGCACTTTTTTCACTCTTTCATATATGTTTTTCCCCCCTACTTGTATATATCATATAACTCTAACTGCTCACTTGTCTTTGTATGTTCACTAGGTAATACATTTTTTATAGTGTTGTGCCCCAAGCTTCTTCTTCTTCATTGTGATGTTCATGTGCTTACTCAAACACATACATACATACATACATACATACATACATACATACATACATACATACATACATACATGCATACATACATACATACATAACATACATGCATACATACATACATACATAAATAACATACATACATACATACATACTTATTCTATCTTAAGACTCTTATAAAATTGCTACTATGCACAAACGTACTCATAGTTTGGGCAGTGCAGTCAGGGGAGGCAATAGCTTCAACCCACTTTGTCGCATAATCTGTGGCTATCAATAGATACTTCTCTCTTTTTGGAATCCACGGAGGGTAGATGGGCCCTACAAAATCTATCCCCCACTTCTCAAACGGTTGCCAAGAAGTGGAAATAATCAAGGGGTTGTGCCTCTGCTTTGTTGGCTTAGGTCCACACCTTTGGCAAATGTCACATGCCTTTCCCCATTCATCTGCATCTTTGAATAATGTAGGCCACCATAACCCAACATCAAGGATCCTCTAACTCATAATATGTCCTGGAAGGTGCCCACCACCTGTTCCTTCATGTGCAGATTGAAGGATTTCCCTCACTTCTTCTTCTTCCATGCACTTCATGAACATGTTGTCCTTTCCCTGTCTATATAATTTTTCTTCAATGAAAGTATAAGGTCTGATCTTGATTAGCAGTCTCTTTCTTTGCACAACACTAGCCTTCTCTGGATACACTCCAGTTTTAATGAAATTCTTGATATCATAATACCAACCTTGAGCTTGTACAACAAAAAAATTAGCATTTGGAAAATCATCATTGACTCCAATAGCTTGATCCATCATATTGATCTTGGATAGGTGATCTGCCATGACATTTTCTTTACCTGGTCTATGGACTACAGAAAAATCAAACTCTTGGAACAAAAGTAGCCACCTCCATATCCTCCCAGTTGCTTGTGGCTTGTTCAATAAATACCTGAGTGGTTGATGATCAATGATGATGACAAACTTCACACCTAGCAAATAATGATGAAATTTTTGTTCTGCGAAAACCATTGCTAGAGCTTCCCCTTCTGTTGTGCTATAATTCTTTTCAGCTTTAGTCAAAATTCCACTAGCATACTGAATAGGCTTGTCAAGTTTGAATTCTTCACTATGTTGAGCCAATACTGCACCCACTGCATATGCACTGGCATTTACATGCACATGAAAAATTTTTTACCAATTTGGGGTGATAAGAATTGGTGCAGCCACCAATTTAGACCTTAATGTCTGATAAGCATTCTCTTCTTCCTCTTCCCATTAAAGGGCACTTCTTTTCCTGTAAGTCTAGCGAGTGGCCTGGCTATCTCTACATACATGTTTATAAACCTTCTGTGGTATCCAGTATGCCCCAAGAAACTCTGAATCTCTTTAGGAGATTTAGGTTTAGGCAACTTTAATATAGAAATAATCTTATCAGGATCTGGGGCCATACCTTTAGCCGACACCACATATCCCAAGAGAGTTCCTTCTATCACAAGGAAATGATGTCTGTTTGGGTTGAGCTTTAGCTTAGTCTCCCTCCATATCTTAAAAACATTCTGCAGCTGTCGCAAGTGATGGTCCAAGCAATCTAAAGGGGTCTCATTCTGAGAACCTGAAAACGAAGAAAATTCATCCATGAAAATTCTAAGTGTTTCCACCAATAAGGGTCCAAAAATAAGGTTGACAGTTCTGTTAAAGGTGGCTGGAGCATTTCTGAGTCAAAATGGCATTTTTACATACACATATGTTCCCCAAGGTGTGATAAAAGAAGTCTTTTCACGATCCTCTAGGTGTATGGATATTTGATTATAGCCACTAAAGCTATCCATAAAGCTATATAATGCATGTCCAGCCACTTCTTCAATGACCTGCTGTGCAAATGGCATTGGGAATCCATCTGGAATGGTCACCTTGTTGAGTGCTCTAAAGTCAACATAAATTTTGATTTTTTTGGTATTCTTCTTTGGTACTATAACCATAGGTGAGATCCATTCTGAGTGTTCCATAGGAATGATGATTCCTGCATCCTCCGTCTTCTGTATTTCCACATAAACAGCTTCACCATATTTTGGGTTAAGTCTATAACTCTTTCCTCTTATTGGTTTGGCTCCATCAACCAGAGGGATTTTGTGCTCTCCATAATTGGCAGGCACTCCTAAGTTTTTATAATGCCAAGAAAAAACATCTGCATAGTGGGTCAAGAAGGATTTTACCTTTTCAAGGAGCCCTGGGTGGCTCCACAGCCAAGTGGCCACCAAAACTGGACGATTATTGTCCTGAGTGCCTAATTGTATTTCTTTGATAGGGTTTCTTTCTACCATAGTATCTTTGTGCTCATCTCCAACCTTGTTTTCTTCCACTAGCTTTTCGTGCATTGTTGTATAAGCAGGGGTATTTTGGATTTCAATGCATTCCTCCTTGTCCTGCATCCAACCTGTAGGTATTTCTTGAATTGGGAAAGAACATTATTCACTAAAATGTTTTGCCTTGCCTTTAGCTTTAGTAACTTCCTTCTCTATTGTTGTTGCATCCTCCTCCAAGTTGTATTTGAGGGTTGTCTTCCTACCCCTTCTGTGGTCTGTGATGGGCTCTCCCAATCCATCAACTTGAACTTTCTCCTCATTTTCATCATAACCTTCAGCTGTGCAAGAATTATTAAGAAAAATTCCAAAACAAGAGGAAGAGTTTCTTGCTTGGAGCCAATTTAGAATATCCTCTTCTTCCTCGAACTCTATTTGGGGTTGGTCCTCTGTTTCTAGTTCCATGCAAATGGCAACTGTTTGCATCATGCTGGTGTTCCCTTGATTATTTCGGCCCTCCTCTAGATGTATCTGTGTCAGCTCCTTCCCTTTCTTTTGTACCCACATAGTTTCTTTACCCCAATCATGGATGACACTTGCATGCCTTATCCATTGTCTTCCAATTAAGAGGGGAAATCCTCCTTCAACCTAGGGTAGTCTTAAAACCACAAAATCCAGAATGAAGAGATTACCTTGTACTTCAAGTGGAACTTTTGGGATCACTCCCAAGTGTCTTACTTTGCTATGATTTGCCAAAGTAACAGTAAAATTTGCAGGCCTTGAAGGGTGGAGTCCAATCGTTTCCATTGTATGTTCAGGCATCAAGTTAATGCCAAAACCACCATCCACAATAACTCCTTGAAAATCATGACCTTTGATAGATACTCTCAGCCGAGGACTCTTATAATTTGTAAGGGGCCCTTCCCCTATAATTTTACCTTTATGCATAACAGCAGCCTTTGCCACCAAACTTGTAGTGGAAACCTCATCAATTATCTGCAAGAGTTCTAACCTGAATTTCCCATCCATCTTTATTAAATAAAAAATACTAACCTCCTTTTTCATGGACTTGAGTAGTTTTGAAGCCTCTGATTCCTTAAGAGCATGGGCTCCAATTGACTTATCAAACTCCTCATGAGCCCTGTTGAATGCATGCCCAATGGCATCACACATACATATGAGATCTCCTTTTTGCCTTGTATCTGCACATGTGGTGGCCTTGTCTTTAGATGTCTCTTTGTCTTTGTTCAGTCCATTAATTCTTGATTCTTGAACTATATCTACTTGAGCCTTTCCCTTGTTTCTTGTTTGCACTATAAAAGATTCAATTTCTTCTAACTGCACCACCCTGGTAGATGGTGATGGCTCATTGACTTGAACTAACATTTCTTCTTTGTGCATAGAAATCATTTGAATGTGGGGCCCAGATGAAGAGGCTTGATTCTTAGGACAACAACTTGTATAGTGGTCTCTGGCCTCTGGTATGACCTTGCTTGCTGCACATGATACACCAAAGTCCACTCTTGATGCCACCCCCTTTGAGTTCCTACAACTCCTATCACAGCTGAGCCAATTCTTCTGCTTGGGCCTCATCCTCCTCCTTTTGGAGCTTTAATGCCTCAATCTCCCTCCTCAACTGAGTAACACAATTCTCCTCCTCTTTGTGGGGCTTATTCCTTTTTAAGCCCTCCAGCTCCTTCCTTAGCTCGATTATTGGATCCTCCATTTCTGTAGAATATGGTAGTTGAGGAGAAATTGCTCCATATTGTTGCCTTATCTGCTCCAGTAGTGTAGTTGTATTGATGAATTCCTCTATGGAGGCTATAGGTAGCACTAATTCCTTGATTTTACATTAGGTGGTCATTGGAAGTGGCTTAGCTAATCATTTCTTAACAAAAAAATCATGTGGTGGATCTAGTAATTTAGCCATTAGTGCGTTGGTCCTAGTCACAAACTCTAGGAACTTTTCACCTGGACCCAATCTCCAATTTTCTAATTCCTCTTTGATGATCTCTACAGTATTTCCATGCTAAAATTGATTTTTGAATGCATCTTTCATTAAGTTCCAAGTTGTAATATGGTTCTCAGCAAACTGGCTGAACCATTTATCTGCTAATCCTTCTAATGTAGCAGGGAAAAGTATCAAAAAGGCATCCTCTCTTCCCATTAAGCCTCTAGTTTTGCATAGTGCTAAAAACCTTCTAATATGCTCATCTGGATCTTCTTGAGCTAGGCCTTTGAAAGAAGGAAATTTTATATTTAATCTTGATAGTAGGGTTTCCAAGTCTACCTGACGAGCCATGCTCCTTACTGATGAAGTTGATGAAAGTGGACTAGATGATCTTCTAACAGCCTTCCTTCTTGTTTGCTTACAGGTGATCCTCAATGTTCGGGACCGAGTTGCAGTCATGAGATGTTCATAGTCCTCTTAGTATGAGACAATTGATAAGAATATGTACCTTTTAGCCCAATGAAGTAGTACTGTCGGCACTTGAATAATGCTTCTCCACACCGCAAGATGTCTTCTCCTATGCTCAAATCTCCTTGGAGACCCACCGGGCGTGCCAAATTTTGTTGGGGGATTCTCGGACAAGAAGGGATTTGAGTTTTTGTAGGAGAAAAGGGAAAGACAAGAAGAAAAATACACACTAGAAGCCTCTGTCGATTGATTATAATAAGACAAATACAATGGTGATGCACAATACTATCCAATGTTTCTGTGCAAAATCCCACAGAGTGCTCAATTACAAAGTACCCAATACCCAAGGTCTTGTTGCTGCTCGCCTCCTCTGCACCAGACCTCCACCTTCTCCAAGCCTGCACTTGTGCACACCTTGCACCAAGCTTCCAATAAGGGGGAGGGATGGACACCTTCTATCGGCACGTGCACACTACAATGAGACCTTGAGATCCTTGGGGGACTAGCTTAGCACTTCTATGCACACTTCCTTAGTCACTCTTCATGCACACCTTGCACTTCACTTCTCTGTGTTGCACACTGTGTGTCTCTTCCACTTCTCTCTCTTGCTTAACTTAGACTATGCTCACTCTTGCTTACACTTAGAATAGTCCAAGAATAGTCCTTGCCTTGATTTGAGTGTCGATTCACATACGCTGCTAACTGCAAGAGTATCTTGGTGCTCACTTTGATGTCCCAAGATTTTCTTCACAAGTGGCAGCCAACGAATCCCTATTTTGTCCTGTAGTGACTTTAGACTAAAACCAAAATTTTAATTGGGGGTGCATACTTTCACTTCTGCGTACCCTGCCGCTTCACATACCTTCACATTTTCCTTTTAAGTCTTCACTTATGCACATTGTTGGAGTTTATTGATCTCCAAAGTACAGGTAGAAGTAGGTGAAACCCAACAGGACCTAGTTGACTTTTTCACAAACTTGTATGCACAGACCAATTTTCTTGCAGAGCAAATTGCTCTTTACTCACTTAGAATTTTCCAAAACTGTTTGTCAAACATAAACTAGACTCTAAGAGCTTTCTAACAAGATATAGAACACCTCAAATGGATAAATACACAATGAGCTATGACCTCTGCAATATGCAGCTTTAATGGAGACCTTGAAACAGAGATGAACCTGAGGACACACATCACTTGCAGAGACTACTGCTCTTAACTCACAACTCCAATGACTTTGAAACTTTCCAGAATACAAGTAGACTTAAATAGCTTTCTAAAAGCCAAAGAACACATGATTTGGATACATACACAAGGAGATATGACCTCTGCAAGTTTGAGGTTTAATGGAGACCTTCAGCAGGGATAAAAAATAGAGAACACACACTACTTTCAGAGCGTATTGCTCTCAGCTCACAAATCCAATGTTTATGAAAATGTACAGGAAGAAAGTAGACAGTAAGAGCTTTCCAATGAGCTATCAAACATGTAATTTGGATATATAATGAGGGAGATACAAGCTCTGCAATCTCTGCATACAAAACTACAATAGTGTAGAGATACACATATGACTCTATTGGACATCCCACAAGATCACGACTTTTCTCCTCTTTTTATAGCATGGGAAACTAATCTAAAACCTTCCTAATACATCTAAATTCATGTTAGACACTTGGATGGAGGTATTACATGACTCAAGTGCTCAAATAAGCAAAGTATTGATGGACTTTGAGAACTAGCCACATCGACCTTCCACTAGGACACCACTGAAGCTCCCTTGTGACTCACTAATTTGACTCACCATGTTCTAGAACTCACGTGGTATTTTTGCTACATTTTATGAATAATATGAGCCTTCTTGAAGTATTTGAAGACTTCCCAAAGGTATTTACATAATTTGAAACTTGTACCCTACATAAAACAAATGTTCGCAACATTCTCCCCCTCAAGTTTCAAAGGGTATTTCCTTCATGCAAAGAATATAGTTGAATCTTTGAAGCTTTGGTCCATCCAAGGATTTGGTGAAGATATCTGCAACTTGATCCTTTGTTCCAACAAAAGAAACCTGCACTTCATTGTTCATGGCCTTCTCTCGAACATAATGATAGTGAACCTCTATATGCTTTGTTCTAGCATGAAAAATAGGATTTGAGGTCATATGAATGCTGCTCAAGTTATCCCCATATATCAATGGTACATCAACCTGCACATTCAACTCATGAAACAACTTTTTAAACCACATAACCTCAGTATTAGCCAATGCTAAACCTCTATACTCAGCCTCTGTAGAAGATAAAGCAACTGTAGGCTGTTTCTTTGAACTCCATGTTAATGTCTTGTTTCCTACTATTACCACATATCCACTTGTGGATCTTCTGTCATCTTTGCTTCCAGCCCAATCTGCATCACTAAAGACTTTAAGAGTTAGATCAGCATCATGACTATAAAATAATCCTTCGTTCATGGTACCTTTCAAATACCTAAGCACTCTTTTCACTACATGCATATGAGGTACTCTAGGTTCATGCATAAACTATGACAATACTCCCACTGCATAACATATATCAGGTCTAGTTTTTGTTGCATAAATCAAAGATCCTACCATGGATCTATATACATTCATATCATGCAACTCATCACCTTCCTTTGCACTCAGCTTTACATTACATTCCATTGGAGTAGAAACAAATTTACATTCCTGCATACCAAACCGTTTCAGCATATCACATATATACTTTCTTTGTATCAACCACATACCTTCATCGCTATACACAATTTGAATCCCAAGAAAGTATCTGAGCAAACCAAGATCTGAAATTTTAAATTCCTTTCCCAAATTACCTTTTATCTCATCAATTGCTTTTGCACCATTCCCTGTAATCAACAAGTCATCCACATAAATGCATACATAGACACACATGCCATCTACATGTTTTACATAAAGTGAAGGATCAGCATGACTCGCTGTGTATCCTTGCAGCATAAGATACTTTACCAACCTTGCTTTCCATGCCCTTGGTGCCTGCTTAAGACCATACAATGCCTTCTTTAACCTGCATACATGATTAGGACATTTTGCATCCACATAACCATCTGGTTGTGACATATACACTTCTTCATTTAACTCACCATTAAGAAAGGCATTCTTTATATCGAGTTGATATATATTCCACCTTTTACTTGCAGCTAAAGCCAACAAAGTTCTCACCGTTGCCATATTTGCTACTGGACTAAATGTTTCCTCATAGTCCACACCTTGAGTTTGATTATCTCCTTTTGCTACAAGTCTAGCCTTATATCTAGACACACTACCATCACTATTTCTTTTAATCTTAAAAACCCACTTGCAACCAATTACCTTTTGTTTTGGTGTACTTGGAACTAAATTCCAAGTCTTGTTATCCTGTAGTGCTTCCATTTCTTCTCTCATTGCTTTCTCCCACTTTTCATCTCCTTTGGCCTCATCATAACATGTGGGTTCATTTTCCTGCTCAACTTTTGTCATAAAAGCATAATGAGTATTCATGAAAGATTCATAAGTATACCTTTGAGGTTGCTTACTTACTCTTGAAGTTCTTCTTACCTCCAATGTAGATGCTCTTCCTTTCTTATTAGGAACCTTTGATGATTCTCCATACTCACATACATCACTAATTTCCTCTCCTTCATCATTAACTTCAACAAGTTTGAGTTTACCTTTACTTTTAACACTTGGAGGTGACTCTTGCCTTAATCTTCCATTGAAAGGTGATCCTCTTTCTTCATCTAAACCACTCCTTTCATCATTTAAACTTCTTGATGGCTGAACTATGCATTCATCTCCTTCAACCACACCTTCTTCATTTTCATCCATGACCTGCAAACAATTCTTATCTGCATACCATGAAAGTGATTCATCAAAGTTTACATCTCTTGACACAACAACCTTATTGGTATGAGGATTATAGCATCTATATCCTCTTTGAGTATCTGCATAACCAATAAATATACATTTTTCTGATTTCGCATCAAGTTTAGATCTCACCTCACTAGGTACATGTACATAACATACACAACCAAATACTTTCAAATGACTTACACTTGGTTTCCTTCCATGCCATACCTCATATGGTGTCAAATGATGAACTCCAGCAGTCGGAACCCTTATCATAATGTAAACACTTGTGCTAACAGCTTCAGCCAAAAATAATTAGGCAAACACATATCATTAAGCATGCTTCTAGATGCTTCTGCTATGATTCTGTTTCTTCTTTCTGCGACTCCATTTTGTTGTGGAGTATACCTGCATGTAACTTCTCTTTTGATACCTTCATCATACAAAAAATCAGTAAAAGCTTGAGAGAAATACTCTCCCCCTCCATCAGATCTTAGCTTCTTAACATACCTTCCTGTTTGCTTTTCGACATATGATTTGAACTTCTTGAAACAATCAAAAACCTCACTCTTATGTTTAATGAAATACACAAATGTCATTCTACTATGATCATCAATGAATGATACATAGTACTTATTACCAACCAAGGATGCCTCTTTAGTAGGTCCCCACACATCTGTGTGTATGAGATCTAGCAAACCATCACTTACATAGCTTGAATGCTTGAAAGGTTGTCTACTCTGCTTACCCATTTGACATGCTTCACAAAGATGCACCATATGTTGCTTAGTAAGATCAGGTAATCCTTCAACAATCCTCTTCTTTGATAGCTCCTTTAACCTGTGTACATTCATGTGTCCAATCCTTTTGTGCCATAGATCAAGCTCTGCTATTCGATGCATACCATAAGAGAAATAGTTTGTATGATTTGGGTTTACCTTGAATGTAAACAATCTACCTTGTTTTTGACCTCTAGCAATTAACCTCCTTTGCTTTGGATCCTCAATGAAGCAACCTGCATGATTAAATCTCACTTGTAGACCTTTTTCTACCATTTGACCAACCGACATCAAATTCTTAGTGATCGTTGGCACATAAAGTACATCCTTCAAGCAATTTGTCTTGCTCTTATCCTGCATAACAACATCTCCAACCTGCATAATCTTATGTGTTGTATCATCTCCTGTTTCAACATGACCTTTACATGACGGATTATGCATATTAGAAAACCATGAAGCATCATGAGACATGTGATTAGAACAACCATATCTACATACCATACATCGCTATTGCAATTCATCTTAGTTTCTACATTCATCATAAGAAGAGAATCATAATCATCACTTTTACCTTCAACTGCATAATTTCCTTGTTGTTTACCTCTTCTTGAATAGCCTCCTCTTCGATTACCACCTTGATTATTTTCATTTTGATAACAATCTTTGGCATAGTGTCCATACCTTCCACATATATAGCAATTGTTCTTATTATCTTCACTCCTTTGTCTTTGGTTGTAGTTGTAGTAGCCTCTCGTACCTCTAGCGCTTGATCTTCCTCTTGTGTTGAAGAAGCCACTTGAAGTCCTTTGATCATCGCTCCTTCTTCCTCGACCTCTATTTGAACCTCTTCCACCTCTGTTTCCACCTCTTGATGATCCTACATAAAGAGCTTGTCCTTGAGATCCTTTTTGATTTGAAGTAGAACCATTTAGATTCATCTCCTCCGTGACCATGAGGGCAATAAGTTGATCAAAATCTGGTAATTCTCCTCTGACATAAACTGAAGTAATGAAGGGTTTCCATCTCTCATCATCTTTGAGTCCGTTGAGAGTATGTGCAACCAAGTCGTCGTCCTCCACATGAGCTTGAATTGATCCTAGTTGATCTGCAATCTCTTTAACTTTCAATATGTAATCATTGACCGATGTCCTTGTATCTTTCTTTATGTTATTCAACTCATTTTTGAGTTGAATCTTCCTTGCTCTTGTACCTGTAGCATACAACCTTTCCAATGCAAGCCAAACATCTCTACTTGTGTCTAGATCTTGTATGTGTCCTACCATTGAATCTTGAATATTTTGTGATAAAATGAATATAACCCTTTTGTCTCTCTCATTCCAAAGTCTAAACTCCCTCAATTGTTGCTGATTTGGGTCCTCTGGTAATGTGGGTTTGATATCTCTGCCGTCAATCAAACCATACAAGCCTCTACCTTGCAAGTATGCTGTGATTCTAACTTCCATGCTTGATAATTGGTCTTATCAAGCTTCTCTATTTGTGCATGTTGGTCTCCCATAATACAAATGCTAAGCTTCCTCCTTTAAGCCTCCTTTCCAATGTGTGTGATGAGAAGAAATATAATATTTACCTTGTAAATGAGGTATGTGCACCTTTCTTTGCTTGGATGTTGCTTGAGATGCCTCCTTGCAATCTTCTTCTACCTTTGTGTAGTGTTGATGATGAACTGCTTCTTTGATAGCTTCAAATTCTTCATCAAGGTATGATAACCTTCTCCAAGCCTCCAAGTACTTGCTCTGATACCAATGTTGGAGTTTATTGATCTCCAAAGTACAGCTAGAAGTAGGTGAAACCCAACAGGACCTAGTTGACTTTTTCACAAACTTATATGCACAGACCAATTTTCTTGCAGAGCAAATTGCTCTTTACTCACTTAGAATTTTCCAAAACTGTTTCACACACATAAACTAGACTCTAAGAGCTTTCCAACAAGATATAGAACACCTCAAATGGATAAATACACAATGAGCTATGACCTTTGCAATATGCAGCTTTAATGGAGACCTTGAAACAGAGATGAACCTGAGGATACACATCACTTGCAGAGACTACTGCTCTTAACTCACAAGTCCAATGACTTTGAAACTTTCCAGAATACAAGTAGACTTAAAGAGATTTCTAACAAGCCAAAGAACACATGATTTGGATACATACAAAGATATGACCTCTGCAAGTTTGAGGTTTAATGGAGACCTTCAGCAGGGATAAAAAACAGAGAACACACACTACTTGCAGAGAGTATTGCTCTCAGCTCACAAATCCAATGATTATGAAAATGTACAGAAAGAAAGTAGACAGTAAGATCTTTCCAATGAGCTATCAAACATGTAATTTGGATATATAATGAGGGAGATACAAGCTCTGCAATCTCTGCATACAAAACTACAATAGTGTAGAGATACACATATGACTCTATTGGACATCCCACAAGATCACGACTTTTCTCCTCTTTTTATAGCATGGGAAACTAATCTAAAACCTTCCTAATACATCTAAATTCGTGGTAGACACTTGGATGGAGGTATTACATGACTCAAGTGCTCAAATAAGCAAAGTATTGATGGACTTTGAAAACTAGACACATCGACCTTCCACTAGGACACCACTGAAGCTCCCTTGTGACTCACTAATTTGACTCACCATGTTCTAGAGCTCACGTGGTATTTTTGCTACATTTTATGAATAATATGAGCCTTCTTGAAGTATTTGAAGACTTCCCAAAGGTATTTACATAATTTGAAACTTGTACCCTACATAAAACAAATGTTCGCAACACACATAAGAGAGGGTTCACATGAACCTTTCAAAATACTTTAAAAACACTTTTGACCTTTAGGGAAATTAGAGAAATACCTCTGCAACCTGCAACCCACTTTCTCCAATTTACCCTTTGTGGACAATTAATTGTGCACTACCTGTGCACTTTGACACCTGAACTTCAAACACTTTGACTTTGACCATGTTGACTTTGACCTTGACCATGTTGACTTTGACTAGTTTGACTTTGACCTTTTGACTTTGACTATAATTGACTTTGATTGCAGTTGACTTTGACCAATATAACTTTTATGGGCTCAACAATATGGGACAAGCAAAATTGCCTACATGCATTTTAGGTGGAAGGATATGTTTAGACATTAGCACCAATTTCAAGCTTGTTTTTGGTTGCTAAAAGCTTTGGCCAATTCAGCGATGTCAACATCCTTCAGGCTAAAAGCGATGTCAGCGCGCCTTTCTAGATGCAGCTTTTCAGTCGCCGAGGAGGCAACAAAGAGAACGCTCGCTGTGATTTTTCTTCGAATTGAGGAAGATGATGCATATATATAGTTTTATTGCTTATACAAACATATGTGGGATTGAAGTTCCTTGCACACGCTTTGCTATTGAGGTAGCTTCTCAGACAACCTCTTTGAGTTGTGTTTTTTTTTGAGAGGCTATAGCCAAGAGAGAGAAAAATCGACTGTTGTTTTTACTATCACATCACTTAATTGACCATATTTGGAGCCTCCAATATCCAATTTTGGCGATCTTTGTTGGTATAAAAAGTTCTCTGATATTTCTTTCTTATAGAGTGGCTGCACAACATATTTTGGCTTCAATTTTCTTCATCTTCAAAGTTTGG
The DNA here is from genome assembly GCA_020310875.1 of Ceratopteris richardii. NCBI lineage: Eukaryota > Viridiplantae > Streptophyta > Polypodiopsida > Polypodiales > Pteridaceae > Ceratopteris > Ceratopteris richardii. Next base: position 67,679,732 of record CM035429.1, on the reverse strand, counting down.
AGTTTACCCATTCATCTTCAACAACCCTCTTTCGAGCATCATTCTAAAGCACAACCTATTGGGAGAAATTTCAAACGATATTACGACAAAGTGTGGACCATCTTCAACACCTACACACACCTGCAAATTATTTTATGGACCTCCAGATAAGTTTCTTATCAGTTTTTATGCATCATTACTCTCTTTTTGCATCAAATTACATATAGGACATGCAAATTTGCATAGTACCTAGACTATACACGTAGTTTTGACATGGATTCGTCTTGTGTGGTACATGTATTCTTCTTGTAGGGATAGGTAAGTTATTTCTTGAAGGTTAGCAAGGAGAAAAATCTAAAATGTTCAGGGTGTGTAATCTCCTTTCAATCTATTTGTGGATAGATTATGCCTCTCGGCACCGATATTACGAAAATTGCTTATCATAATTTTTCTAGTTTTCAAAATTATGCCGTTATGCTGCTGAAATTATTAGAAATTAGTATGCATATGCATTCAAGCATATAGAACATACCAAAAGTTTTTTATTTCTTCATGTTCCATTGAGCAAAGGCTTGAAATTTGTTTCAACCTACTACTAATCATTCATGGTTAGTAATTCGACTGTTATTAATCATTTATGATTTTCCAAAAGTTATTTTACCACATCGAGATATTCATTTTTATAATCACTTTTCGATTGCATTTAGGTTTTCCAAAATAAACTTTAGCACTGCTTATCATTCGCATTAAATTCCATTTTTTCATTTCCATGCATGTGTTTTTACATGGAACATGCTTATGATTGTTTAGTGATGGGACATGTGAGTGGCCATCCATGTCTATTTTATTCTTATCAAGTGAGGTCAGTTGCTCGTCAACTAGGAGGCATGTTATACTTTATGGAATATTGGAATATTAAATGGATTTTAATGTCTTGAGGGTTTCAATGTGTTTTTTGTTTTGATTTAGCAAGTGAAGATCCATGAGGGTGTGAATGCACATGGATTTATTCAAATATTTTTTGACATATTTAGAAGAATATTTTTAGAAGATAGTTATTTTTAGTTATAAAAATGATAGATTGCTTTGAAAATAGAGAATTCTGATTTTGTAAATAAAGCAAAAGCACATTATTTAAAGTGTGGCTCTCATGTATCTTCTATTCGGGACGTAATATGAATTACATATAAATACACATGCTTTGATAGACTTGTCCATCAGAGTATGTGGGGGGAGATTGTACCCAATCTGATGTCGTCTCTTCTCCCTTTCTATTTTTTGAGTACTTTTGTGTAATTTTGTTTTTATACTATCCTCTGTGTACGTGAGTCTGTGGGATCCAAAGGGCAACATATTTGTTGAATTTATAAGTGTCATTAACCCCTCCCTACATTCCTTTAAAATAAAGTTTTTTTTTATTGCCTAGCCATGCCCTTGAGCTTGTGAATGAAAGATGTTTTTCAAAACTTCACGTATAACATAAATTAGACTTTTTTTCATCTAAAACTAATACTTACATATACAAGTGCTAAAAGGCTAAGCACACACAATGTAATGTAACTTGTCTGTTAGGGCATATTGAGTTCTAATTATACAAGTTATTCTTTGTAGAATGTTTCGTTGGATGATGCATTGTAACTATGGTAAAAATATTTTCCACCAAAAGTTGAGCCTTGCCGTGGATTTTCTTTGATATAAAATATGTTTCTTAATTTATTTGTGAGGTCTTTTATAATTTTTGGCATGTTCAAAAAAGACTTTGGTACAATTTTCTTTAGATTGTGATCCTCAATATGCCATATTACACAAATAAGATTATAGATTATAGAGCATTGAAGACGCGCATACTGATATTGTAGCTGGTTTATGCGTAGTGAAGTTTCCAATTTGGCTTGTTATGTGGTTGACAACAAAGGATCCTGTCTTACGTAAATACCGTATCGTTAATATTTTTATTTGTTTGTTTATTTATTTATTTCTTAGAGAGACCTAGATCTTATGTCTACTTTTCTTATAAATTGGAAAGTTTGAAACACACACAACTAAGGATCATCTTTATCTCTCACATTAATGGCTCACATCAAATTGATTAAGCAGACTTGTCCTCGAGACCTCGGACCCTAATGAAGAATTTGAGGTCAAATCTATGTGGGGACTTTAATATGGTAGAAGTTCAATCTAACATATGGGAACAAAGGGAGTGAATTATTGAAGGTTTTGAGAAAGATGTGTGGGACCATGTTAAACTTCATCATGACCTGGTAGAAGTCAAGATGAACATGGCTTCTCTTGGTCAAACCTCTAGTCGGGGACTGATTTGCAAAAAGCTAGACTTGACAGAAGTTATCTTACAAAGAATATCATTGATAAATTTGGTCGCCCTTCCTTCTCTCAATGTGTGGACTTATTTTTGTCAGATCATTATCCTATTGTCCTCTCTTTCAAGTCATACTGTGGACATAGGAAGCTCCTTTGTTTCATGTCAATCCTTCAACCCTCATCCTCCCTTCAGTTCAACAGATGATCATCACAACCTCGATCAAGGCATTCAGATCCCACACCTCTCCCAACCAAGTGTTGGACGTCTATTACAAGTATACACAATATATTCTTAAAAATACTCAAAAGGAGATTCAAAGAGTTCTTCACGTGAGAAGGGAAAATCTTTATTGTCAACTCTGGCATCTCAAGGCTGAAGTCAATAAACGTAATAATTCCCACTTCTAGCTTGGGCTCCAGAAAGTTGGAAGCAAGCTCAGATACAAAGAGGAAATTCAAAGAAAGAATATTGAAGATTTATTTTAAAGATTGGTGGGTGGGAAAAGTAGATAGAATGACTAAAGAAATGTGTAAACTCTTGAAGAAGAAGCAGCACAAGGAAGAAATCCCATGTGTGATTGAAAATCACTGAGTGAAATGCATGAATGATGAAGAGAATATTGAACTAATTTCCAACCATTTCACTCGACTCCTGGGGGTGTCAACTCCACTCTCTTCTCATAGGCATGATTGCATAACTTCCATCTCTAGAGTTAGAACCGAAAAAATCCGTCAAAATATGGTGCATCTACTTGATGCCCCCATCAAGGACATAGTGATTATTGAAGCTATTGATTCTTTGCCCAATGGTGAAAACTCGGGTGTTGATGGCCTCAATAATGAGTTCTTCAAGAGATTCAAGAGTATTCTAGCAAACCCTTTATGCCTTGTTTGGTAGGAATCCCTGAACTTCGGTGCTTTTCCCAATTTTTTCAATGAATGTGTGATCAAACCCATTCACAAAAAAAGAAAGGAAAAACAAAGTTGTATATTGGCAGCCTATCACTATGCTACAAATTCCTCTAAAAGCTTTGCAAAGGTCCTTGCTAATCGTATTGCCTTACATCTTTGCTCGTGGATGAATGAGGATAAAAAAGGGTTCATTAAGGATGCATCCATCTTGGAGGTTGTTATTGATGTGTGGGAAGGCCTTTGCTAAGGAATCTTCTCAAAATGTCCTCTTCATCAAGATCAATTTTGACAAATCTTACGATTGCCTCGAGTGGGATTTCATTCTCCAACCCCTGAAAAATCTAGGATGTGGCTCTAAATTCCTCAATTTTATTGCAACACTTATGGGTAACACCTCGACTCGAATAAATATCAATGGACATATTTCTCAAGCGAACAAATTAAAGTGCTCTATAAGACAAGGTTGTCCTCCTCTTCTCTTTGTTATTGCTATCGATGGATTTAGCTTATTGGTTAGCCATTATGCCCATCTTGGGAAGATCCAGGGTTTTTTTCTTCCTCATGGTCAAAATCCAATGATTATGAGAATCTTTTCCAATGACACAAATGCTTTTGTGCATAGTGATTTCATTAGTATCACCACCTTTTGGAGTTGTCTCAACACTTTCTGCAATGCTTCAAGTTCTAGAATAAGTCACTCTAAAATGGATTTCAAGGCTATTTTGGGACTCATGCATAGTTTTTGGTTGACCAAGCTTGTCAACAGATCCCCATTGGATATATCTTTGGTCTGCTCAAAATTTTGATAGTTTTTTATGTTTCCATGGGTCAAAAAGTGGAACTAGCACTCACCAAGCTTGATAATGAACTTACTTACTACAAGGGCATGTAGCTCAACTTGGCAAGGTGGGCCATGGTAATCAACACCTTCCTTCTTTCATCAGTTATCTACTTCTTGGCATGTTGGAGGACAAAAGATAAGGAGTTAGTGAAATTGGAAAGAACTTGCAGAAGCTTCCTTTGGATAGGTGATCCCAATAGAGAGGTGTGCCCAAAATCAAATGGGCCATCTGTGCCAATCAGAAATATTTGAGTGGGTGGGCATTATGCATGTGGGAGGGATGGTAGATAAGATGGCTATAAAATGGATGATCAAAGCATGGTGCAAGTAAGAAACTTGTTGGGAAAAATTGATCCTCAAAAAAAATCTTCTCTTATGTTGGTGGGAGTCCCTAGGTGTAAGGAGCTTGGTCTACTTACTTTGTTGTTTTCTCCTTTCCCATTGACTCCTATGGTTTTAGAATTATTTTTCTCCTTGTGGAAGAGTTGGAACAAGATGAAACCATACATTAAGGTCAATGAGGATTGGAGGTGGGTCATTGGGATTATGCAAAACAATTCTACTTGGTATCCTATTAGGGGAATCAAAGAAATTGACCCAGAGAACTGCCAGAGGGCAAAGAAGCTATGGAAAAAAAGTTTTCATATGTGGAAAGACATCTGGAACCAAGAGAGAAGTCATTGGATCAGATTTGAGGGCAAAGATTGGTGCCTACTAAGACAGAGGATCAATTCATGGGATAACCCAAAGACTCGCCTCCTTCTTGGACATGATCCCCGACAAAATATTGAAGGGTTAGGATGGATCAATGGGAACAAACTAGATAAGGTGCGAGTGTCAAGAAGCCCTTAGAATTGCATATCTCCCTTAACAGTAGATAGTTCCTTAACAAGGCCTCTATCATATGACAATTTAAGTCTATAAACTTTTGGCATCCTCTGATTGAGAATAAAAACTCAGCTCTTATGTAGCAAATTACCCATAGAGGAATCTGGACATATGTCAAGGCTAATAAAAATCTAGGGGGCCCCTCAATGGTGTGAGTGCTACCTCTATGGTAGGGAGGACATTGGTCACCTCTTCTTTTCGTGCCCTCAAAGACACTCGATCTGATAGGCTCTTGCCACAATTTTGTGTCTACAAAGTAAAATCAACTAGAAGAAAGCATTAGTTAGATAAGCAACTGGTTGCTCTTCTGCCTTATGAATGCTATCAAGGGGAGGTGCTTTGGAGAATTTAGAAAGAAAGATGTGTGGGCAACTTTGATGACCATCCAAAGGAATGGCCGATTGATAAATCCCTTGGTTAGTCTGGCATAAGAATTTGTAACTAAGAAGTCTCCTCCCTTCAGACACCATAGGATTGTTATCTTGGAAAATAACAAGATCAAAAGTCAATGGATTGCCCATGAGGGCAATAGAAAGTTTCTCTGTAACTCCCAGTAATGTTTAGTTTTCCTAGTGAATCTTGGCTGCTAATACTTAGATTTGTTTTCCTATCAAATCCATTGTTTCATCTTTGGGTAGTCATATCCCTGCTTTATGGGATACAAGGGGGATCCTAAGAGCACTATCCCCCTTCACTATAGAATGATTTTCTTTTTAATTAATTCAAGCAAGAGGAATTGAGCTCGAGCCAAACTTCCTCTTTATATAGAAAAAGAATTTACGTTATTAATAACTAAAAATTATGTGAATGATAACCAATAATTTAAATTATAAAATATATTCCTTTCTCACTCTTTAATTTGTGTCATTAATAAATAAAAAAGATGTGATTGATAACCAGTAATTTAAATTATAAAATATATTCCTTTCTCACTCTTTGATATGTGCCATTAATATATGTGATTGATAACTAAAATTTAATATATGTCATTAATATATGTAATCATTAATAACTAAAAATTATGTGATTACTAAGCAAAATTTTAAATTAGAAAATATATTCCTTTTTCAGTCTTTTTTATTTAAGGACTTCCAAGTGTAAAATATTTGTCTTTGTTTTCATCAAAAAGAACTTCTACAAAAGCCTACTCTCCCAAACTAACTTAATTAATAATAGAAAGAACAATTGTACAAGTGAACAGGCATAGAATTTCTATTTTATGGAAGATCATTACACAGAATTGATGAATTGGCGTTCACTGAATGAGCTCCTAAGTGCTAAGCTACACAGTGGTACTTCAAATGAGCTTTTGAGTTCTAAGCTACACAATGGTACACTGGTACTCCGAAGTTGGATATAGTGGAGAACAATGGCGTCTTCTTTGTTACAAATCTCAACTACTATAGCTCCTGGCGTAGTTCAATTGGCTCAGCACCGTGAGTTCGATTCTCTATCTTTGTTCAACACAATTTGTTTCCCTCTTTATGCAGTTCCTCTCTTTGGCATTCTACAGAATCCTTTTCTAACCATCTTTGTTGGTCCTTTCCGAACATCATGCGAGTCAGTGGAAGTTTCCCCTAATCTTCTTATGTTAGAGGCCTTAACAGGAATGCACCCATTTTGATCATTGAAGCAAGGGTATATTTAAATGTTGGATGCATTTGAGTTTTTTTATCATTGTGCACCACATGAGAGAAAGAGAGAGAGATTGATTTATGAACACCTTCTAAAGACCAAATGACCATGAGATCACAAGGTTACATCATAGTGGTTTTGAGAGACTTCAACGAAGACATCATAAGGACAGTAAAAGTTGGAAGAGAGAAAGAAAGAAGAAGAAGAAAGTTTTTTTACTTCTATGACAAGCCAAAGTCAGCCTATGATACAAAGCATAAGAAACATCATGCGGATGTCATCCAGCTATCACAAAAGTAAAACAAGATCATAAAAAGCTAATAAAATCTAATCTCAAACATGTGTGGTAAAATACTAAGGCTGATGGAGCCCTATCTCTAGGGGTATATGCATCTCTATATGCTAAGGGCAATACAATCATGAAGATGCATCTGTCTACTAGCTCCATCTAGTCGTAATGGAGGGATGGAGGATGTGATACATAGGTGGAGCCAGTGCTAGAGTTTCCTATATGAAAGCTATAGGATCTGCTCTCATTAGGGCTACTCGTTCCGCAATCGCCTCATGATGTCGGGATCAAATCTCCTCTATCTAGCGATAGTACAGCCTCACTCCTCTAAGCATTGTGACTCATGGTCGTCGTCTAGCTTGACTCACCTCAGCCTACTATAGTGTCACTCCTTGCTCGGAACTAGGTGGGTAGGGGGCTCTTAAACTCTGGAAAAACTCAGTGAGTTGTAGTTGCCTCCTCTCCACCTATGTAGTTGTGTGTGTCAATGGTAAGAGTGCATCTCTATGGTTGTGAATCTCTATCAAGAAACATCCTAACTATCTCTGATCTCGGGAGTCCATAATCTCTCGTAAGGTGGGTTTTCCTCTGAAAAAAGTCTCATATTTGTCTCTAGTATGAGTGTATGCTCTGCATTGGCATACAAAATTCTCCTCCGTCTCCACTTCCTCTCTACATAGTCTACAGATCCGCTCTACTCTTGGGATCCCATTGTGTCTCCAGTGTGTGTGATGCGACCCTTAGTTGGTCAATCGCTACTCATGAATTCTATAGCATATAGATGTCCATATCGTGTGGTCTTTGTATGAATCCATCATGCATAATGGTGAGACATAATGGTGAGAAACTGGTCTCTATAGTCTAACATCCTCCCCTCTAAATTGGGTGGTCTCCATATTCTCTTGATGTAGAGCCTCCACAAGTCCTTTCTGAGTACCACATTCCTCTCGTTGTGTGAGAGGTGATAGTAAGGTGAGTCCGAGTGATACTAAAAAGGTGGAAGACTCTCCATATCAAGCCCATGTGTTGTGAACCAAGTCGTGACCTATGAGTACCAGGCTCTATCATGCCCACTCTAAGATAATTGTCTAGCTGCCTCAAAAGCTCTACACGTGAGTCTATCGTGTGGCAACTCCCTCACCCTTTGAATGAAAATCACTATCTAAAATAGTGCCTCGAGGACCATGGGTGGTGCAAAGAGCTCTGCTTGGATGATGTCATGTGGTATGGTCTGCTTGCTACGGAACAAGCATGAGATCATACATACATGTGGCCTCTCAATCTGAGCCCATTGATTGACCATCAAGCCTATTGCCCATACTGTCGTTGAATACATCAAGGGGGGTGACTAGTGTGTCAAAAGCCACCCCTTCATGCAGGGTTCCTGGAAGTGTGCCTGGTGGCACCTCCACTCTAGCATGGTCAGGGTTGCATACCCTCAGGTGAGTCTATCAATAGTTGTCTGCCTCATGGTGAAAGGTCTTGGTAGACTGGTGAAAGTAACTCCCAAGTAGACGTATGAAGTAACCACCTCGACATGACCTCCTGATATGGTGAAGATGGTTGCAGTCACTACACGATATGTGTGAAAGATCATGACCTTGGTCTTGCCAAGGTTCACCGCCAATCCTCTATGTGAACAAAAATCATCCAAGGCTCTGTGGTGACATTGGAGCCCCTCATGTGATTCTGAAATCAAAACAATATCATCCGCATATAAAAGAATGTGAATTGGAGTACCTCCTAGGTCGCTCCCCTCCCCATCTGCTTGTAGTATGTAATCCGAAATCTCATCAATGTAAAGCCCGAAAAGTGTCGGGGAGAGTGGACAGCCTTGCTTAACACCAATGCGGCTAGCAATGGGCTCTAATAAACCTCTAGGGCATCGAACTCGACAAAACACCTTCTCGTAGAGACTGTGGATGGCCCATATCATCTCTATCAGGATCCCAAGGCTCATTAGGCATTGGAACAGCCTCTCACATGGAACTATATCAAAAGCCTTGCAGAAGTCCACAAAGCAACAATAAAGCCACTTCTTCCTTGCCTTTGCCCCATCAATGAGACAATGCAGGATGAAGATATGGTTGACAGTGGAACAAGCTCATCTGAACCTGGCTTAGACTGGTGCTCGAAGGGCCTCTACCTCTACATATGAGCTAAGCTCTACCTCAAGAACTACTCCATATTACTTGGCCATTGTGTGGCCAATCATGATAGTCCTATAGGTACCTCGATCCAAAGCGTCACCAGATTTGTGGATAGGCACGATAGCATGCTGTGTCCACTCCTCTGGGAAACCCTCCCCTATAGCCCGATTGAAGACATGTGCATTCAACGGGGCTATAGTGGAGGCTGCATCGATGAGGTGCTTGCTTTGCAATTGAGTATGGTCGGTAGCCCACGTGTGCTACATATGATGTATGGCCCTCTCCACCATCGTTGTAGTAAAGAAAGAGGAGTGTGTGGGTCAAGTTTCAAGTGGTTGTGGGATGGGTGGCTATCGAGGCACATCATATAATCATGCTGCATAATCTCACCAGATCTGTGGGTCCTCAATGGGTGTAGTTAGACAAGGCTTGCAGAGAGCACGCCATGTTGTCACACTATCCATGCTCATGAATAGACAGTATAACTCAAGCTCTTGTGTCTCCTAGAATGCCTGTCGCTTTTGATGGGTTAGTGCCTTCATCTATCTACTGGCCTCTCTCTCTGTAATCTCTCCCAATGCTCCTCGCACATGTAGATGTCCATAAAGTGCTCTGCACTCATCATCATACCAACTCTTCTATGTCAGAATGTGTGGGAAGGAGCTGATAGCCCAGGTGTGTAAGATGGATGAGATATGTGATATGAGAACTAAGAGGGGGGTGGATGCGTGTAGTAGGAATAGGCCACGCTCAACCTCATATGAGTATAGAGGAGCTAGCTCACATGTGAAGTGAATGGTGGTGTATGGGGTACATGTGATAGGTCTATGTGGGATTCTATCCCCAACGATGGAAAGGGAGAGGTATGTGTGATTGGCTCTGATGGGTATGGCCGAGATGGTAAGTGATGTACTGAGGTGGGTGGCCTCCCTGGGCCCCAAGATAGTCAATTGTGCTCCCTCCTCCCCCAACAGACCCATGTGGCATGCAAGTCAAGTCTCTTGAAGTAGGCCAGTGAGCCATCCCATTATAGATGGCGAGATGATGCTCAGATCCAAGACTAAGTAGATGTCGTCCATATGCTCTGATAGGAGCTCTATCTGTGGAGTGTCTCATGATTCCTCATGTAGGGTATGTAGTGCATGTGGACCCTCCTCGTCATATGTCTCACACTGCGCACTATGTGTGCGAGCATTGAAGCCTCCCATGAGAAATACTTCACCAAGCCTGGAGTACTCCATGATCTCATCTGATAGACATGCATAAGGTGAGGTCTCTTGGTTGAAGAGTCATGCTCGATGGAGGCAAAGTGAGAGCCTATGGGGACGAAATAGCATATGTCTATGTAGATGAAACTGTCATGTGATAGCTCAAGGCAGGTCCACATGTATTGGGCCTGTGGGTCACAGGCCATGATCTGTAATCTACTATGTAATTCCTATCAAAAAAGTATGTCCACCCTCCTGATCCACGGGATGTTTGATGTCGTGTGCATCTTCAGTGTAGAGACTCCCATTGGAATCCATGTATCCGAGGCAATCCTCTCTTTGGACTCTCATGTGTCTCTATAAGTAGGAAGATTTCATGGCCTCTCATCACTCCTTGAGTATCTCTATTGTCTACCCTAGAAAACTAGGGTTTTTGCTTACAGATGGTTGGGTAGAGCCTGAAAGGGGGGTAGAGATGGGAGAAAGGGTGCAGAGAGGAAAGTCCATCAGAAGTCGAGTTCAATCAGGTGGCGTAGACGGGCAGGTGGTGCAGAGGAGCCTTTAGGGTTTTGATCGGTGCAGATGGCTCAAGCAAAAGGCAGGCAAGTATAGTGAGAGGGAGATGGCAGCAAGGTGGTCCAGATCGGCAGTTAGGGTTTCGATCGGTGAAGATAGCTTGGGCAGATGGCAAGCAGGTACAGTGAGAGGGAGATGGCATAGATGGGTAGGTGGCACAGATGAACATTCAGGGTTTTGATCAATGCCGATGGCTTGGACAGGCGAGATGGCAGGCAAGTACACACACACACACACAGAGCTATTAACATCTTCCAAAGGTCAAACTTGGCCTATGAGACAAAACCATGTACAACTGTGGTAATCTCTATGTAGAAATGAAAAGGAAAAATACTTGCTACACAAAACTATGTAGGTAGAAAGCAACTAAATGATGGTGTACCTAGTAATGAGGGGGGTAGTGAGGATAATGTAGTGGTGAGTGGGGGAGTGTGGCTTTGACTTCATAGATAATGGCCACCTAATATAGGGGGACCCACGAGGGAGTGAATGTGTATACCCTAACTTATAATGATGGGTGGAGGTGGGTGGAGTATATGCTACATTGATGGTGATCTCAGTACCTCCTGAAAGAAGGTTGCCCAAGTGGTGTGCACCTCTGCTCCATCATGTGGTCATGGGCTATATTGATGTGTGAGATATCCTCTTAATGCAATAATGGTCATTGATACCCAAAAAAAATATGGTCGGCATCGCACTCTTTGTGTCGTTGTTCACTAGAGCATGAGCCATATGCCTTTGGGAGGTGGGTCTGTCTCATGTGGCCCAATTAGTTGAAAGAAATGAGTATTAGTCTTTACGGTACTCACCCATGTCTGATGTGTGGGTTGTAGCATCTGCTCTCCTCTTTCATATGCGTCCATGAGGAAGCATCCCATCCTCCCCTGGTCTCTCGTGGTCATGCAGAGCTTGAGTGAATCCTCTATCTGGAACTTTGATTGTAGGTCTCAGTATGTTGGGCATCTAGTAATCAAGTGCTCCTCACTCTCTATCTCTATATAGCATACATAGCACCACCTCTCCTCTCTAGGGACTCCTCTAGCTCGACCCCTCTCAATCTTGAGCCGATGTGATGAAACTCAAAGCTACCCAATGACGACAGCTTGAAGGTGGTGTGGTAGGAATGTCTGCATGTAGCACAGAATCTCAATGAAGCCTTGGTTTGAGATATGTAGAAACTGTTCATGGTAGTGGAGCATTGTCGATGTCAATGTATCCCTTCGGATTATCCATGTCCTCTATATGTATGTATGCCATATCTCCTGACAAATGATCCTATTCATCTCTTGGTGGGAGAGCGAATAGGTGGGGGCTTGGAGCTATACTATATAGATGGAAGCCTTTATATGTCAAATCCATGGTGATCCAACCAATCCCGTGTCTATGCATACCGTGAGGAGGTGTCTCGTGCTAGCATGATGTTGCATGATGCCCGGAAATCTCTATAAGTGATGCTTCTTGTGTCCATGCGCTAGACCTTGTGTAATAGGCATACTGTCTGGAAGAGCGCCTCTACTAGCATCGGTGGTGCAACAAGATCTTCCCTTATAATATGATGTGGTACCGAGGATTTGTAGCGGATGAGTCTAGCAATCATGAGATTTTGTTGCCTCTCCAATGTTGTCCATGATGATGCAGCTACTCCTGTCCCCATATGGGTGCTCCATGCATGAGTGCCCAGGTAATCAAAGTATTGAATATCCACCCCTTTGTGTAGGGCTCTTGAAAATATGCTTGGCAGCACTATCTCTCTATCAAAGCTAGTGTTGCGTATCCTCGTGTGATGCGATCATGGGCTACCTAAGACATGGAGAAAACCCTAGAGGCTGTAGTGAATGTCACTCCCAAGTAGACATATGATCTGACTACCTTCATGGGTCCGCTTGCTGATGTGAAAGAATTGTGTCTCCTCACCTGTGCTAAGTATGGAAGATCAAAACCTTGGTTTGACAAGGTTGGCTTATAACCCTCTATGTGTGCAGAAATTGTATAGTCCATGTAGGTGACGTTGTAGACCCTGTGTAGGAGCTAAGACAAGCACAATATTATCAGCATATAAAAGAATGTGGATAGTGGTCCCTTGTACCTCAATGTCCTCCCCTCCTTGATGCCATATGATGTCCATTATCTCATCAATGTATAAACCAAAGAGGGTGGGTGAGAGAGGGCACCCTTGCTTCACCCTAATGGTGCTAGCAAGTGAATCAGATTGACTGCCTGGGCATTTGCCTCTACCTGATACTCTCTCATATAAGGTGTAGATTGCCCATATCATCTCCTCTGGAGCTCCAATATCGAGTAGACATCTGAAGAGCCTCTCCTCAGAACTATGTCGAAGGCTTTATGGAAGTCCACAAAGGAGCAATATAATCTCCTCTTCCTTGCTCGTTCTTGGTCGATCAAGCATCTCAAAGTGAAGATGTGGTCAATGGTAGAGAAATCTGGTTTGCATCCTGCCTATCTTGGGGCCTTGATACCCTTCCTCTTGATGAGAGTGCTCAACTTTGTCTCTAGCATTGCCCCATGTATTTGGCCATATGAGGCCAATCATGATCGTCCGGCTTGTGGCTGGATCCATAACATCACTTAACTTATGAATGGGCATTATGGTGTGCTTAGCCCATGAGTCAGGAAACCCTTCCACCAATGCTTAGTTGAAGAGGTGGGCAATGAGTGGTGCTAGAGTCCTACATCCGTAGATGATATGCTCTCCCTATAAACCGAACTAGTCATGGGCCTTTCCATGTTGTAGATGGGCAATGGCAGGGCTCACCATAGTCGACGTGAAGAAGTCATAGGAAGTGGGGCATGAGCTCTCTAGCCTCGGAATGGGGGGTTGGTCCAAGATCTTGTATAGGCTGTGTCCATAGCTATGCCAAGTGCTCGGGTCTCGAGTGGGTGTCTGTTGTCTCCTCTCTCTGAGCTCTTTCCACGCCACTGCAATATCCCGGCTCATAAGAAAGTGATAGATATCCCAGAGAAAGTGATAGATATCCAAATATTTTCTCTCCTCCTAGTCCCACTACTTGCAGCATGTAAGGCTCTACATGCCTCGTAGTGCCTGCCTGTGTGTAATATCCCCTCTGTGCTCTAAAATTTGTAGACGCTTTCTTAGCTCCCAACAATTTATATCATACCAATGGTTTTATGACATGGATCCCCTGCATGGAGGGTGTGTATGTGTGTGACGTGAAAAGCTCTGTAGAGGTGAGTCATGTAGGATGGTGGTGATCTGTGATGTGAGTGTGTCTAGGGGTGATAATGGGTCTAGGCAGAGTAGTCGAGTGTGTAAGCCATGTGCATAAACATGTGAGAGCTCATGTGTGAACTATATCATGGTGTGTGGCTCAATGATTGTGGGAGGGTCTAATAGAATAGGAGATGAAAGTGTGAACTTGATAAATTTATGGTCAACACCGAGTGGACGTCATCCAATACTAAGTGAGGGAATAACTGAAGCTCCAAAAATGGCACCCAAAATGTAGAGATCGTGCTCTTGCCCCCCATGGGGGAAGCAAGTAAGTCCACTTGAGCCTAGCCAATGATGCATCCCATTATATATCATCAAATGATGTTGGCTGCCTAGCTCAAGCAAATGTCTGTTGTACCCAGTGGTATCTTGACTCGTATCCGATGATACTTTGCTAGTCCTTTTCTTGTTTGGATCTGTGCCCCTCATGATCTGTCGATGCTCCATAGCATATGACTCTCACTAACGTGATTGGGTGCGGCCATTGAAGTCTCCCATGAGGAAGATTTCACCTAATGTGGTGTAATGTAGTATCTCATCCAAAAGTGTGGTGTATGGTGAATCTCTATCCCAAGTCGGTCCCCCATGGTCATGTCCCACGTATCTGGATCCGCCTAGTAGGAAGTAGCATATAGAATTGTAGACCCAACTCTCCGATGCTATCTCCATGTCAACCCACATGTATTGTGCCTCCTCATCTCTATCTATGATGTGGATCCGATTCTGTATCTCATGTCTAAATATTATGGCAACACCCCCACCCTTGTGCCATACTCTCTCTCGTCATGGCCTCAAATGCATATTCCCAATGAAAACCTGCAATGTGGGGGAGGCCTCTTTTTGGGCTCTCATGGGTCTCTATGATGCAAGCAAAGTCATGCGTATCAAGGATCTCCTCTAATCGGTATGGCTATGTCCAAAGTGCTCCATTGCAACTCCACACTACTCCCTGAGCGGTGATTCCTAGTGTCATGTTGCCTCATAGGTCCCATAGCCCTATTTGATAGGGCTTCCATCTATAAAGACTTTACCATTAGGGTAACAACCCTTCCTTCCCTCTCATCGTGCTTGTAAGATCTAGCGCATACATGCCCTTCTATGTTCTATCTGCATCTATGTGAGGTCCTCATCCATGAGTAAGGGTGCTCCTGGAAGACTCCATAACACTGGTCATTTTTTGAAGAAAGCTATTCTCTCCTTTGTTGAGATCATGTACAATATGAATGTGCGAGGTTTCATGCTATCTTTCCCCACTCTCCATGCCCGAGTAAATGGCATATTGTTATATCGCAATTGTGGACATATTTGTCATGCATCCATTTTTGCTTACATGCCCTTAGGTAGGCCTGTGATTCTCACATGGAGACGTCGAGATTGTTGTGGTCTCTCCCTTCAAGTGTGTCTTGTACAAGAATGTATTCATTTTTTATTGCTTCTTCTTTGACCTCTTTTTTAATGTTTCTACTTACTACTTCCACCCAACTATTTTGTGTTATTTCCATTTCTGATCTCATGTGTTCTTGCATGTTCATCTTCCAATCGTTCTTGATTTCCTCCTTGAGTTCATCTACTTTTGTGATCTCTCCTTCCTTGGAAATCTTTAGGTGAATAATTTCTTCACATAGCCGATATGTCTCTCCTTGTTCTTGAAGAATTTTGATAAGATCTTCTAGCGCTCTTATTCTATTTGTGACCTTTCTCATTTCTTGATTAAGTATTATGTCTGCTTCTTTTTTTCTTCTTTGATTGCTTTAGTGAGCATGTCTTCCACTTCCATAGAGAGAGAGAGGGAGGGAGGGGGGAGAGAGAGAGAGAGGGAGGGAGGGGGAGGGGGAGGGGGGGGGAGAGAGAGAGAGAGAGAGAGAGAGAGAGAGAGAGAGAGAGATTCATGAACATCTTCTAAAGACCAAATGACACATGAGATAAAAAGGTTTACATCATAGTAGTTTTGACATTGTTCCAAGAAGACATCATAAGGATAGTAACATAAGATTCTGACATGTGACATATGCTCAACTTGACCCACATTTTGATTCCAAATACCTAAGTGTTATATACCATGGAAAGCTCTTGATGTGCACTTTCACAATATGTAATACTTTTTTTGTCCATTTTTGACCTGTTTGATCGTCCATTTGATAATCTTTTGACCATCAAATTTTGATTGTTTTTGACATGTAAGGTTCTCTAGTGGAATATTTCTCCATGACTCAAATTTTCTAACACTAGGTTGCTTTGCCTGTAGAAAGTTGAAATAATGTTCTATTCACCCAAATTTGAGGCACTCATTAAGCATGTTTGTGAAGGATGTATTTGTAAGAAAAAACAAATGATGAATACTAAACTAGTGGGGCAACTCTAATACCATGTAGAGGTTATCACAACACATATAAAGGATCAAGGTTAGAGAGAGATTTCTAGTTATGAAAAACACGAGACATGATTGTATGGAAAGTGGAGCATGGTAGGTCTTAAACATCATGTCCAAGCCTTTGGGGGTTGGATCTACAAGAAATGACCCTAGTTGAGGTCTATTTATAGTGAGTGGTGGGGAAGGATGAAGTGGAGTGGATAGAGTTTCAACATGCAAGGGTTTTTGAGATGCAATGTCTTCTATTTTTGTTTTTGCATCTTTCAAGCTTTCTTCTAGTTTAGATAACTTTTTAGTCCACTTACGATTGGCCTTCTCCCTGGTATCCTTCCATGTTCTTGTTTTCCTTTTACTAGGCTCTCCTGATTCACTTGACTCTGATTGTTCAGCTTGTTTCACTTGTTGTAAGGCTTGTGCCCTAGTAACTACCTATATAGGAGCCACATTAACACTGCTCAAACTTGAATCCACCACTAAGCCTACCACATTAATTGATGTAACCTTGGGTGCACTAGAGCGATTCTTGGGATAATCTCTTGGGAGATGTTCTTCACCACACTCAAGACAAAAGCCTTGGATTGTGATGTTCTGTCCTTGTCCTGAAGTCGATGGGTGGGGACATTCACGAATGAAATGGTCACCCTGACATCTAAAACACGGTCCTGTAGGGGCTTGTGGTATCATTTGTCTCAATTGGGGCCTGGGGTTAGGATTTGTATACATGGCATTGGAGTATTCAGGCTCCCAATTTGGTTCCATAGGTAGTGCCTCATATTGATACGGATAAGTCCCACTTTGCTCGTGTGACTCTATGTTGTTGGGAAAGATGGATGGATGCTCCAAGA
This sequence comes from Ceratopteris richardii, assembly GCA_020310875.1. Lineage (NCBI taxonomy): Eukaryota > Viridiplantae > Streptophyta > Polypodiopsida > Polypodiales > Pteridaceae > Ceratopteris > Ceratopteris richardii. Next base: position 67,662,469 of record CM035429.1, on the reverse strand, counting down.
GACTGAGTAGGTACTGCCAAAACCTGCTTTGTACCAGCCCTCTTTTGCTTTAGGTTTGATAAGTAGACCTCCTTAGCTTTCCAATGACACCATAAAATGGCCTATGTACTTTGGAAGTGATGTGTGCAATGATTGAATAAAAAAAGATAACTTTGAAACTCACAAACTCAAGAAAACCTTCTATTTATGTCTTGACACTTGCTGAGTATTTTGCTCAGTATAACCAGCACAGTAGGAATTGGAAAACTTCCTTTTAGAGGTATCTAACTAGCTTCATAATCTAACTATTCCAAGTGGAATGATGTAAAAAGATAAAATATGCTAAGAGAAACCAATTTAGCAAGTTAAGCTATACCCCCAATTTTTTAGGACTGTAGTAGATATTGACCAGTGATCACCTCGACGTGTATTTCTCTAAAATGGCTGAATAGAATCTCTTCAAACTTTGACACTATGTAGAAAACTTTTACTTGAATCTAACAAGCTTTGAATCACTGAATTTGATGGAGAAATGACTGAGATATGCACTCCACAAGTTGATAGACTTTTGAGTAGTATGACAGAGAACTCAGAAATGAACAATGTGAATGTATGTATTAAAGAACACTTGTATACAAATCCATTGGCATGAAAATCATTGCCTAATGGTGTAGATAGGTGTGGGCTATAGTGTAGGCCTCAAACACACTCAAAATAAGTAATGAGAAGCTCGGGAGTGATGAGTTCTGCCCGCGACTTTTCCATGTTCATTTTTATAGAGAATGAGTAAGAATTTGAATTCAAATTCAAACTTTTGGCTCCCTATGATCAAGCTCCTATATCCTAGGAGATATTCCTTCAATCAAAAAGCTAACTTTTTGCATGAATCCTTTTGGTAGGTGATTACAAAAGATTCCAAATCAATTTGACTTTTACAAGGACATAAAGTGGTAATTAACCACTAGTACTAGTTCTTATGCTTCTTCACATATGTAGGGTCTTCAAGATGTCTTTCAAGCCAAGTGTTTAGGCTTGTGATTTACACCAACAGCTCCCCTTTAAGCCAAACATTTTGGCTTGGTTTTCATCTTCAATCTTCATGTATATCCTGCAATCCAATCATTGCTTTGAACCTGCAAAGTTTGGTTCCATCCAAGGCTTTAGTTAACAAATCTGCACACTGCATGTTGGTTGATACATAGGTTAGTTGAATGTCTTTTCTTATCAACTTCTCTCTCACATAATGGTAATGGACCTCTATATGTTTGGTCCTAACATGATAGATAGGATTAGCTGCAAGGTGAAGAGAACTTGTATTATCTCCAAAGATAATTGGTGACCTGGTATATAAACCCAATTCTGTATACAAAAGTTTAATCCATATGGCTTCTTGTGAAGCATTAGCCAGCCCTCTATACTCTGCTTCTGTTGAAGACAATGCAACAATTGGTTGCTTCTTTGCAGACCAAGATATTGGCTTATCACCTGCAAAAGAAATATATCCAGAAGTGCTCCTCCTATCATCCTTGCATCCTGCCCAATCTGCATCTGAATAAATTTTGATATCAATATCTGAAGTGTAAGGGAAATACAAACCATGGTTCTATGTACCCTTGAGATACTTCAAGATTCTCTTGGCAGCCTCTAAGTGAGGTATCCTTGGCTTGTGCATAAATTGACTTAGCACACTAACTCCATATGCAATATCGATCCTTGTTAAGGTAGCATAGTTCAAACTACCCACCATACTTTGATAACTTGTAATGTCATTGACTTCATCACCTTCATGGGCACTTAATTTTAAGTTTACCTCCATTGGAGTGCTTGCTACTTTAGCATCCTGCAAGTGAAACTTCTTCAACATATCCTGTATGTATTTTTTCTGAGTAATGTATATTCCTGAGTTACTATAAACTAACTCAAGCCCAAGAAAATACTTCAATAGACCAAGATCATTGATCTTGAACTCCTTCATCATCTGGCTGTTGATTTGTCTGATTCCATTGACATCATTACCTATAATTATGATGTCATCAACATAAACACAAAGGTATATTACCTCTGAATTACTTCTCTTAATGAATAGAGAAGTATCTGCCTTGCTCATAACAAAACCTTGATCTTGGAGGTATGTAGTTAACCTATAATTCCATGCCCTAGGTGCCTGCTTCAATCCATATAAAGCTTTTTTTTATTTGCAAACATATGTTACCTTCTTAGGGTCCTCATAGCCAGGAGGTTGTGACATATATACCTCCTCTGAAATCCATCCATTCAAGAAAGCATTCTTGACATCCAATTGGTACATATTCCAATTTTTTGATGCAGCCACACTAACCAACACTCTGATAGTTGGCATCTTGGCCACAGGTGAGAATGTCTCCTCATAGTCAATGCCTTGGGTTTGTGCAAAACCCTTGGCTACCAATCTGGCTTTGTACCTATTAACTGTGCCATCAGAATTTCTTTTAAGTTTATAGATCCATCTGGATCCTATTACCTTCATGGAGTCCTTCTTAGGTACTAACTCCCATGTATCACTTTCTTTGAGTGCTTCAATCTCCTCATCCATAGCTTCTTTCCATTATGATTTGGTTATGGCTTCCTCATATGATCCTGGTTCTTCATTTGACAAATCTTTGGCAAGATAAACAAAATGTTTAGTAACAAGAGATGTATCATACCCATATCTGATAGGTTTTTTGCTTTCTCTTTGTGATCTTCTGATTGATTGAGTTGAAGATTCAGGTATATCTTCAAGCTTCTTCATCTTCATTTTGCCCTTGGACTTCCATGCCTTGAACTCTTCAAGATTGATAGTGTCTTCATCATCTGAACTTGTGTCTTCATTCTAAGTTGGTTCCTCCTTAGCAAGACTTGGAAACTCCTCTTCCAAATCATAGGGTAATTTAACCTTCGTGCATTCATTCTAATACAATCATTTTCATCAAAAACAACATCTCTGCTTACCATGAATCCCTTATTGGAAGGGTTATAGAACCTGTAACCTTTTTTATTTAGATCATACCCAATAAAGATGCACTTTTCAGCCTTTGGGTCTAGTTTACCTCTTATCTGAGAAGGAATGTGTACATATGCTACACATCCAAATATCCTGCAATGGTCTAGTGAGGGTCTCTTACCATGCCATGCTTCATAGGATGTCATCCCATCAAGGGATTTAGATGGTAACCTGTTTATGAGATAAGTGGAAGTAGAAACACTCTCTGCCCATTGATAATTAGGTAACTTTTTCTCATTCAACATAGACCTAGCTGTCTCAACAATCAACCTATTTCTTCTCTCAGCTACCCCATTCTGTTCAGGAGAATACCTTGTGGTGATTTCTCTTTTGATGCCTCTGTTCTGCAAGAAGTTTTCAAATTCATTGAAGAAGTACTCACCTCCTTTATCTGATCTTAGTCTCTTCAGATTCTTTCCTATCTGATTCTCAACAAGTGCAAGGTATTTCTTAAAGCAATTAAACACCTCATCTTTATGCTTCATGAAGTACAATACAGTCCATCTGCTATAATCATCAATGAAAGACACATAGTACCTTGATCCTAAGACTGAGGGGTCTTTGCTTGGTCCCCATACATCTGTATGAAAAAGCTCTAGGTAATCTTCATGCATGTAACCTTTCCTTGAGAAGGGTAACCTGTGAGACTTCCCAAATTGACAAGCACCACACTTATAAATCATATGTTGCTTGGATACATTAGGTATTCCAAGCACACGTTGGTCCCTGCATATTTGCTTCAAGGTTCTTTCTCATATATGCCCTAATCTTTTGTGCCAAATCTCAAGTTCTGAAAGTGTTTGATCTTTATAACTGTATAGTGCAATATTTTTTGTGTCTTCCAACTCAAAAGTGAAAAGTCTACCTGATTTTTCTCCTTTAGCAATCCTCTTGAACCCATGTCTTGGATCCTCCACAAATGCTCCATATTGGTTGAATCTAACCTGCAAACCTTTCTCCACAATCTGTCCAATACTCATCAAATTTTTGGTAATGGTTGGTACATAGACTACCCTGCTCAACAAATTTTGATTTCCATCACGTCTTAACATTTCCAACTTTAACTACTGAGTGCTTAGTGTCATCACCTGTTTGGACTTGATGCTTACCTTTTGGTTCCTCAAGATCAGAGAGTAGTGCTACATTGCCAGCTACATGATTTGAGCATCCTGAGTCAACGTAGAATAGGTGATCATCAATTGTACCTAATTTTGAAGTCATGTTCATGATCAGAAGAGAGTCGTCTTGCTCCTCTGTGTAGTTGTTGTAGTCCTTCCTGGATTTGAATCCTCCTTGGTAGTTGCCATTGTAATTATTGTTGTAATTGTTGTTGTAGTTGTTGTTGTAGCCTTGGTGATGATTGAATCTTCCTCTTGACTGTGAGTATCCACCTCTTTGGTATCCTCTTCCTCTTTGATTCTTGTAATTCCTGAAACACTCATCTGTAGTATGATTCGATAAACCACAAATGTTACATGGTGAGGAGTTATAGGATCTCCCCCTACCTTGCTTACCTCCTCTGCCCCTTCCTGTTGATGATCTACCTCTCCCTGCATAGTTGGCTTGGGAGGTAGAGCCTTCATCTTCCACCTTTTTGCTCTTGCCTTTATCCTTAGACTTCTTATCAGTGTATAGGGCAGAAGAATTATTACCTTTGGATGTATCTCCATTCTTGTTGAGCTTTGCTTCATGAGTAAACAATTGTCCCATGAGAGTTGTAAGATCTGGAATTTGCATGTCCATGTAAAGGTCCATGGCAGTGGTGAAGCTTTCCCATTTGTCATTAGCCTTGATCCCATTGATCACTTGCCTTACAATCTGCTCTTCTTCAATCTCTTCTCCTATGCTTGCTAACTGATCTTCCACATCTTTAATCTTGGTCAAATATTCTGAAATAGCTTGCTTAGGTTGCTTCCTTAATGTTGTGAATTCAATCCACAACTGATTTTTCCTAGCCCTTGTGTTGGAGGAAAAATATGATGACAAGGTTTCCCAAGTCTCTTGGGATGTCTTACAATTTCTAATATGTGGCAAAAGAAAATCAGAGATGGAGTTGAGTAAATAAGACCTTGCCAATGCATCCTTAGCACACCATGTGTTGAGCTTTTCATGTTCTTCCTTGGTTGGTAATCCTCTTGTTTTGAATGAGGGCAATTCCTCATCTCTTGAGATGTATCCATAGAGACTCCTTCCTTGTAAGTAGGTCTTTATCCTTAGAGACCATGCTTGATAGTTGTTCCTATCCAATTTATCAATAAATGAAGGAAAACCATCTCCCATTTTACCTTAGTTTGCTCTGATACCACTGTTGGGAAAGATGGATGGATGCTCCAAGAGACTGAGTAGGTACTGCCAAAACCTGCTTTGTATCAGCTCTCTTTTGCTTTAGGTTTGATAAGTAGACCTCCTTAGCTTTCCAATGACACCATAAAATGGCCTATGTACTTTGGAAGTGATGTGTGCAATGATTGAATCAAAACAGATAACTTTGAAACTCACAAACTCAAGAAAACCTTCTATTTATGTCTTGACACCTGCTGAGTATTTTGCTCAGTATAACCAGCATAGTAGGAATTAGAAAAATTCCTTTTAGAGGTATCTAATTAGCTTAGCAAGCTAACTATTCCAAGTGGAATGATGTAAAAAGATAAACTATGCCATCTTTCAATAATAAATTTAATGTATCACAATAGATTTTAAATTCCTAATCATATGCACGTACAATTACACATACTATTGTGACTTAAGGATCAACGTTGAGTCAAACAATCACAATAGATTTTAAATTCACATACATATACTATTGTGAAGTAAGAATCAATTTTGAGTCAAACAATCACAATAGCTTAAATTACTTAATATTTATAGCAAAAATTTATACCTTGTTCTCTCCATGATACTTAAGTTCATAAAGAACAAAGTAGCTTTTATGAAAATTGTATAGTTCTATTCTTTTATAAAAAATTATTAGATCGATTTTTTTTTATCAAAAAAGTTTTTGATCGAAAGCTTTTCGATCAAAAACTATTTTGATCAAAAGTGCTTTCGATCCAAAAGCCTTGAATTCCCATGCAAAAACTATTTGGGCATGTTCGAATAAGCTGACATGGCACCAAATAATTCGGTCAAATAATAAGGGCTTACCATGAAATTCTGTAATTATTCACGAATAATCAAATTGTCGAATAACGAATAATGCAACGTAGCTTAAAAGCACTCTTGTTGTAAAGGTGTGATATGGCAGAGAGGGAGGGATTAGGAATTAAATACATATTAATGAGAAATAACAAAGATGAAAATAAAAAGAAATGTCGTAAGAAAGTAACCTATGTTCTGATAGCGTGTTGAAATGACAAAGGACTACTACTCTACTCACATACGCATCTCTAACAAGATAACGATGAAGGCACAAGAGATAAGAAAACATGATGAATGAATTAAAGTAGAAATGTCTTACATACAATGCTCTATGAGAATCGAGACTCCATGAGGAGAGGATGCACACTCTTGCCAATGGGCTAGAGTGAATGACCTTGTGGGGAGTTAGACAAGGCCCTCATTATATGGAGTTCACAACAAATCTCCTTGCATATGGGATAAATGGATTTGCATGAGAATGAAAACAGTTTGAAAAAAAAGGGTAATGCATGGATCTCAACATATTGTAGACTGATTTTTCACTTAAGCATACAACATATATGGCCTCCCATTTCTCGATTTCTGCTTACATATATTTATATAAAATATATTTGGTTACTTTTTTATATTTATATTTGTGTGTGTACACACACGTATATATATATATATATATATATATATATATATATATATATATATATATATATATATATATATATATATACACTCTACTTAAATCTTTAAACTTTGGTATGTAAGCATATACGCTACAGCATCACGCTGTTGTTGTTAATGTGCTTCCAGTTGCGCCACGCATAGCCCAACGCGTTAATGTGCTTCCAGTTGCGCCACGCATAGCCCAACGCTGTAGATTTTGTCATCTTCGTAGCACAAGATTCGTGCTTGATCTTCTACCCCAACCATTGCAGAGAAGCTTCTCAAAAATTTAGAGTCACTCATTTCTGTCTCAGTGAGGGAGAGAAATCTCAATCTCTGATGCTTGTCATTTGCTTATTTGCTGGAAGAGATGCATCTCTTGCTTTCTCTTTGTGCATAGTTGTGGCTTCGAATTACTACATGTAGAACGACCATGCGTATGCTCACCGTGATGATTCTCTATCCATGAGCATTAACTAATGTCATGTGTCGTTGAACAACAGCTTCACTTTGGGGGGTGCCTAAAATCAAGTAGTCCATCTGCACTAGCCAAAGGGATAGAGGGGGCCTTGGCATTCTGGACATTGGGTGCATGGCTAATAAACTTGTAACAAAATGAATGATTAAGGTGTGGTGCAATGGGGAGGTCTCGTGGGCCAAGTTGATCTTCCGAAACAAGAATGCATTGACTTTCGTGGGATTCCCGAACTAGAAGAACATTGACATTCTCACCCTTTTGTTTTCCCCGATCCCAGTTTTCCCGAAAGGCTCGAATCTTGTGTGCTCCATAAGGAAGAGTTGGAATAAAGTCAAAAGCTTCATAAGAATCAGTGAAGATTGGAAGCGGATGGCCGATATCAGACAAAATGACTCTATGTGGTTTCCGATCCATGGCATCTGGAAAGTGGAATCTTGGAACATTGAAATGCCAAGAGGCTATGGAAAAAAGGCTTCAAAAAATGGAAACATCTCTGGAAACAAGACACCAACCAGTGGATCAACTTCGAGGATATTAACCCTAGCATCAACATTACCTTTGAAGAATGGAATACGTTACAACGCAGATGTCTTGCCTGGGACTGCTCTAAAGTTTTTCTTCAACAACCCGTCATGCCTGCTTGGTCTCAGATGGCATAATGGTGATTACCTAACAAAAATCCCGGACATCAAAGAAACCATTGATTATCAGGACAACCTCAACAAGAAGTGGTGCCTATCATGGACGCGGCTACGGTGGGACATGAAGTTCATGGATATCTAGCACCCTCTCATAGAAGTCAAAAATTTTGTCCTCTTATGCAAAATTCTACATCAAGGAATCTGGACCAACCTAAAGGCTAGCAAAATTTGTGGGATTCCTCCCTGGTGCAAGCACTGCTACCGGTCCATTGAAAATGTTGTTCACATCTTCTTTACTTGTCCCAACTTCAATAGGCTCTGGCAGATCGCTTTGCTGGGAGAAGCGATCGGCTGCTCCGCGACTCTCTGGAATGCCATCAGAGGGGAGGTCGTATGGAAGATCTGGAAAGAAAGATCTGCATATAACTTTGGCAACTCCCCCAAAGAGTGGTCGATTGAGAAATCGTTGTTTCTCCTCGACAAAAGAATCACTAGCTGTAAGAAATTCTTGCCCCCTTCAGGCACCACCAAATGCTCCTTCTGATCAACAACAAGCTTAAACCCAAGTGGGCCCCACATGAGGGTGATGAGAGGGATTAACCTTCTTTGTAATCCCATCTAAACTTTGTAAATATGCTCCTACTCTATGGGATTCGGGGGGTCCTATGGGCACTAGTCCCCTTCACTTGTACTTTTCTTTTATTTAATACAAGTCCGGGAGAGTAGGCTAAGGCCGAACTTCCTTTATTAAAAAAAAAAACTTCACTTTGGTACTTACTTCTATAGCATCTCAAAGCGAAAAAAGTTTTGTGTTGTCTAAGTCCTCGTAGCTTAGTGGCTAACACCTTGGAACTGTGGGAGGAAGTCATGAGTTCAAGTCTTGACTGGATATGTCCATGAGATTCTCATGATGTGTGCTTCTACCTTATGAGGTTGGGTGTGTAAGTGTGTATTTCACTTTCCAAAAAAAGAAAGAAAAAAGAAAAGATTTGTACTCAAAGAATTGAAGCCTTGTATGATTTGCGCAGTTATGCTCTTCCCTATTACAGTGCGAGTGCATGTGTGTCAATGAAGTTGCATTACCTCCTGATCTCGCTTTCTCTAATTCAACCTGTCTTCATGTTGTTCCATTCCTGTGGAGGTTTTTATCCCGCTCCTCTTCAGTTTCTACTGTGCAAATCAACTCTCTCTTGCACCTAAAAGCTCCATCATTTTCTATGTCATGATGATGAAGACCGTATGAAGACTGTATGAGAGCATCATGAAGGTGAGAGCATGGGCATAAGCAATGAGATGCACAATGTGATGTCTAGTAAATGGCTTCATATACAGTTATGAGTTGCAATGCAAGCTTAGCGAGGCTCACTTGTTTGTGGAGACTTGTGACAATCATGGGCTATCTTCTGATTATAAGTGCTTACAAGCTTTGAAGATGATAATGCTAAAAAACAAAAACTCAAACATGCAATAATAACAAAGGAATGAAGCAACTTCTCTCCTCGTAGTGAGACTTCTTCCTCTCTTTTGTGGCGTTCAGGCCTTAAGTGTTGTCCTTGGGAGCCCTTGCTTGCTTTCTTGGTTCTTCATTTTTACTTTGTGGAGCGTTCAATGGGCAGAAAGGAGCTCTCTTCAAAGTTTGGTGGCGAAGAGAGAAAATTACTCGCTCCCCTTGGATCCGAATTCAGCCGTGCCTTCATGAGTATCTAAAAAAAAGAAAGAGTTCGTAGAAGTTTGGTTTCATGAAGAGTTTTAAACTCTGGCTGACTCTCGACTCTCATGGCCAGTGTGCTTCGCTCCTTAGTGGTTAGCGATGGGGGCCCCCCCGACATTGGGTTCTTATGAGGCGGCAGGGAATCCTCTCGATTGTGCTCCCCTAGTGATTTCCCTAAGTAGGATTTTATCTTGGCAAAGCAAGTACAACTTTTGAAAACGTGCTTTATTGGCCAACTATTCGACCCAAGGCCCCCCTTAGAGTCTATGCATCTCTGGCTTCGTAAGGAGTGGTTCCCGCATGGCTTGATAGTGAGCAAATGCTAGTTTTTTTTTTACGAACCACTTGCTTCTGGTCTTCGAGAATGAGGAAATGGCATTTCAAGCGCTACAAGTAGGCACATGGCAAGTTTGGAGGTCTACCTTATGCCTCTTTAAGTGGTTCCCAGATTTTGTCCCAAATAAGTTTAAATCCCTACATTACCCACTCTGGGTTGAGCTTCCCTATCTTCATTTTTTCCTGTATGACTTCCTACAGGATATTGTTTCACCTATTGGTTGACCGCTAGCCTTGAGGGAGGACGTGGGGGCTTCATCTATGAAGGAGCAAAGTATTCCTTCAATGCACGATGGCACCCGCAGATCTGCATCGAGACTGATCTTAACAAAGCGCTCCGCTAAAAGATTTCCATTGACTTAGGGGAAGGGTGTCACGAGGAAGGAGATAAGGAAGAGAGCTCACACACACACTCTCACTCTCAAGGAGAAGCACACACACAGATTGAGGCAAGGAAGAATGATCTTCTTCTTCTTCTTCTATTACATAAAAGGAATGTACAAGAATGACCTAAAAACAAGAATACAACCAGTGCAATATATAAAGACGAGTACATAAGGAAAAACCTAATGTCCGCGAATGAGTGAGCTGGCAAGAAACAAATGTGCCATCACTCTCGGTAGATAAATCTAATAAATCTCAATGAAGTATCCCTGACATATACCGGTGTGACCACTATACATGTCAGAGAAACAAAAAACTGGTACGTGTCATCCTGGATCATCACATGTTGAGCTTGATATCTCAACACTCCCCCTCAAGCTCAATGCCATATCCTGTAATCCAAGCATCTTTCGAAACTTCTTCAACTTCTCAGCTCCAAGTGCTTTGGTGAAAATATCAGCAACCTGCTCATCTGTTCTCACATAAACAAGATCAATATCACCTGCTAATACCTTCTCTCTGATGAAGTGATAATGTACCTCGATATGCTTTGTTCTAGCATGGAAAACAGGGTTCCGTGCTAACTGTATGCTGCTAAGATTATCACAATAGATAGTGATAGGCTTTTGCACTTCCACACGTAAATCTGCAAGTAACATCTCCAGCCATGATGCCTCACATGCTGCCATTGAAGCACCTCTGTACTCGACAAAGCAACAGTGGGTTGCTTCTTACTGCTCCATGTAATAGCTGCACCTCCAAGTGAGAAAAGAAAGCCACTAGTAGATCTTCTATCTGGAGTACTACCAGCCCAATCTGCATCGGTGTATCCATGAACCTGCAAATCTACACCAGCTTCATAAAACAATGCATAATCCAAAGTAGCACTCACATAACGTAGAGTGCGCCTCAGAGCATCCAAATGTGGCTTCCTGGGAACCTGCATAAACTGACTTTCAAGTCCAACAGTGTAGCTTAAATCAGGCCCTGTAATTGTAAGATATATAAGACTTCCCACAATTTTCCTGTACATAGTAGCATTTTCCAATGCTTCACCTGATGTAGTATCCAATTTCAAATTCTGATCTAAAGGCATAGAAATTGGCTTACAATCAGCCATACCATACTTTTGTAGCATATTCAAGGCATATTGCCTTTGCGACATCCATATACCTGTTTCTGTATGTATAAACTCAATGCCCAAGAAATAGCGCAGCACACCAAGATCTTTCATGTCAAATTCTTGCATAAGAAGTTTCTTTACCTCTTTGATGCTTTCTTCATTATCACCACCTACAATCAGATCATCAACGTAAATAGCCACAATAGTGATGCCATCATCAGCCTTCCTTGCATATAGTGAATGATCTGCATCACACATAGAAACCCAATGCTGGTTAAGTAATCAGCAATCCTTGCATGCCATGCACGCGGAGCCTGCTTCAGCCCATACAAAGCCTTTTGCAACCTGCAGACATATTTTGGATGCTTTGAATCTTCATATCCTTGTGGCTGGTCCATATACACTTCTTCCTGTAACTCACCATGTAGGAAAGCATTCTTCACATCCATCTGATGCAAAGTCCATCCTTTTGTTGTAGCTAATGCAACAAGTGTTCTGACAATAGACATTTTAGCTACAGGGCTGAATGTTTCCTCATAATCAATGCCATATGTCTGTGCATACCTTTAGCTACCAGTCGTGCTTTATACCTGCTTATGCTACCATCAGCATTATGCTTTACCTTGTAAACCCATTTGCAGCCTATGGATTTCTTTCCTTGCGGCAATGGAACCAGCTTCCATGTATCATTTCCATAAAGTGCAGCCATCTCCTCATCCATAGATTTTTCCCAATGTGCCTTACCAATTGCATCTTCAAAACAAGAAGGTTTAGCATCTTGTATTACATTTGTCATGTAGGCACAATGGCGAGCCATGTAACTATCATATGTCAATCATTGCACTGAATTACGCATCCTCCCAGATCTTGTTGGTCCTGGGTCACTTCTTCTTGTATCATCTACATGTGCCCTTCTTACTCCTCGAGTCTTCACAGAGGGCAATCCAAGTTCCTCATCAAGACTCTTTTCTGAACCGCTTGAATCTCCATCAACGTCTCCTTCTTCCATAGCTACCACAATTTTCTTGGTGGTTTCTTTGTTATCATAGGCCTCTCCTGATTGTGCCTCTCGTTTAGGCATTCTGATCATGACTCTCCTGTCATCTATCTCATACTTCTTAAAATTTTATGGGACCTCAAACAAAGATTCCTCCTCTTCTTGTGTGACTTCTTTCTTCTTCCTTTTCTTTCCTTCGTCCTTCGGGGTCACATGTGTGGCTAGCCTTACATCATTTGTAAGCTCTCCGTGCCTCTGGGGTTGAAATTCTACTTCATAGAAGTATTCTTCATCTGATGCAAAAGGTGGGTCCATAATGATTGACTCTAGATCGGAGTCACTTGCATCCTCAAATGCATCAGGGCTAGGTTCCCACTCTTCTAACACTGCCTCTCCCATGATTGGCTCTATGGAGAAGACTGAAATGTCATAGCCATCTTCATCACAGTGAGGTGTCCATTGTTCTTCATTGATGGCTACATCCATTGTTGCTAGGATTTCTGCCAAGCCGTGGGGTTCAAACTCTTCATCAGGAAAGATTACAGGTGCATAGGCTGGGTCTTGAATGGATCTATGGGTTTCTTTCGCACCTAGCTCTCTGGCTTTTTCCCTCTTCTCTTCTTCCACTGCTACTTTGCACATCCACAAATGAGTGTCTTCATGCATCCATGAGGATCCTGATCCTATGGAGTGCACGGACTCAGTATCATCTTTAGCTCTATGGACGGGGTTCCATTGAATAGGGGGCACATCTCTATGAGAGAAATCTTTGAGATTCACTTTGGTAGTGACTCCCAAGTGTTGCAAATACAAAGAATTGGTCCCCCAATCTTGTACCACTTGCAACTGTCGCAGAAATGGTCTTCCTAAAATCATCTCATAGGCATGATTCTTGCTAAAATCACATATGGCAAAGGTATGCTCGAACTCAACACCACACGTGGTGAGAGTTATTCCTTCTAACAGCCCTAAGGTTCTCTCTATGTGACCATCGGCCATTTGCAATTTCATCCTAGTGGGCCTGAGTGCTGGCTTGCCCCAACGCTTCCATAGGGAAGTGGTAGCAATTGCAACTCCTGCACCTGAGTCTAGAATGGCCTTGGTGGTGTATCCTTGATGGGTGATAGGGAGATATGTATTTCCCTCTTCGCCCTCACTCATTTCTCCTATCTTGTCCAATGGTATTTCTGGCACTGTTCTCTGGGATCCTACCTGGGAACAAGGTTTTGCTATCTCTGGTACTTGTTTGGCTACATGTTTCCATAGCTCTAGCCTTACTTTGAGTAGCTCTTCTAAGGTGAGGTTGCATTGTACTTTAGTGTTTTTCACTACCTCTGTGTTCCTAGGTATGACTGAGTCCTCATTTCGTACCATGACAGTGAGTGCTCTCATACACGTGGACTTAGCTTCCCATGGACCCGTGAAGTGGGGTAATTCTTGTAAAGAGTTAGACTCAAAGTCTAGTCTTTCCTGAGAGTGGGTGCTCTCCTGCTCCTCATAAATGGATGGGATGTCTTGTGGGAATTGGTCATGTGCGTCATCCACAAGTTCAATGGGAGGAGGGACTTCACTTTCTTTAGCCCATTTGTCTTCCTGAATCTCTTGTAAGAATTCTGGTGTGAACCGATTCATCGAAGAAGATGTGTCCGGCTCTGTAGAGTTAGGCACATAGGCTTCAGGCAACATGGGCTTCAGGCACATAGGCTTCCTGGGTAGGAAGACCTGCTCTTTCACTTGCCTTGTCCTTATGTTGAGAGGCGGGTTCCTTTTCTGATTGTGCAACTAGTCTCTCTATTCTTTCTAACAGTCCTTCAAAGTGCAACTGTGTCTTCGCTAAACTAGAGATGTTAAATAGGCGATTGGCTTCAAACATGGTCTGAGCCAATTCCACCATCTTAGCACAAATTTTAGTTCGTTCTAACTCTAGTTCTGCTCTAGGGTAACACTTTTCATGATCAGTTATGTTTGGCCCTTCTTGGATTCTGGCCTGATATGCCTTAAGCATCATGTTTAGGTCCTCGGGAGTGGGATCTGCTAGGAGTGATCCTACTCTAGGGGGTGGTGGGATTAGGTGAGGCGGGTTGGAAGGTGGCGGGTCGGAAGGAGATGGGAATGGTGGTGGTGGGGTAGTGTGAGAGGGAGTTTGAGATGTGAGTTCAGTTATCCTGGCCTTTGTTTCTCTGAGGCTTTCCTCGAGTTCACTCATCTTTTTTGCCCATTGTCTTTTCATTCTTTCACGAATATTTTTCCAAGCTCTAGTACTTTTCTTTGTCATGCTCTCTGTTTCACTAACATCTGGGCTCTTTTCTTGGCCTACCCCTTGGTTTTGCTGCAATGCCTGAGCTCTAGTGACTACCTGTACTGGTGTAGTGGACGTCACACTTCCTGTAGAGTCTACTACTAACCCAATAACATTGATAGGAGTAATTTTTGGCATGTTATTGGGGTTCTTTGGACAATCTCGTAAGAGATGCTCCTTTCCACAATCTTGGCAAAAGCCTTGAATTTTCACTGACTGGGGTTGTGTGGGTGGAGGTAAGGGGCAATCACGAATGAGGTGATCTCCCTGACATCTATAGCATGGTCCTCTAGGAAATGGGGGTCTTACTTGCCTTGGTTGAGGTCTAGGGTTGGGGTTTGCATACATGAAGTTTGTGTAATCTGATTCCCAACTAGGTTCAATTGGCTCTTCATTATAGTAGGACTCACCATGTTCAGGAGACTACATGTAGTAGGCCTGGGGGCTATCAACATGTGTAGAATCGAAACTATGGTCATTGGGGTCACTTTCTGATAGCAGTGGGGTTACTGGCACTATGGCCCTATTCAAGGTTTCTTCTATAGCTGCATACTTTACCGGGATCACATAAGTAGGAGCAGGTGGTTGTTGTACTAGCACTGGCTGGGGTCTCAGTTGAGCTTGATATTGCGGTTGGTAATTTTGCTGAGGCCTAGTATACTGTTGTGGTGGGTATTGACTCTGATATCTGCCTTGTTGAGGGTATGGCTGAGGGTAGGCTTGCCTAACCGCTTGCTTATTGTATGGATAGTCTTGTGCGGTGTGATCAGTGTATCTCCTTTCTATGGTACAGTATTGGCTACTCGGATTTACTTGGGGTTGAGCCATAATGGGACAGACATTCGCCATATGGTCACCTCCACAAGTATAGCATCTTTTCATAGGGGCAAACCTTGGGATTTGTTTGCTAGAGACACCTAGTTTCTGAGCTACTTTCTTTGCAAGTTCCTCAATTGATGTGGATTGCATGGAGGAGAGGCTAGAGGCACCATCTGAATCTTTGTAGATTTTGGATAGCTCTAACTCCTCCCCTAGGTTATCCTCAATGTCAATGCACATGCGTACACACTCTTCTATGGTCCTAGGGTCCTTCAAGTACACATATGATCTCAATTTGGTACTTAGCAATCCATCCAAGAATAAAGCCACTTGCTTAGCTGGTGTGGGTAACTCAGGGACAGGGCATCTCTCCAGGTATTGCCTAAATCTTCTTCTGGCAAGTCTCACGGTTTCTTGAGGGGTTTGCTTGAAGCTGTGAATCAATGAGGAGGTATTATGTCTTATGCCACTCTTAGAGAATTCAATAATGAAAGCCTCTAGGAGTTGGTCTATGCTCCTGAACTGTCTCTCATTCAATGGTTGGAACCACGTAAGGGCTGTGTTCCTAAGGGTTAGACCAAAGGCATTGTACTGCGTGAATAGATCTTCAACTTGTTCAGCCCTCAAGACTTGCCTAAACTCGGCCACATGATCGTATGGGTCTCCTGTGCCATCAAAGTAATTCTTCATGGACTTAACTAGCTGAGTCGGTCTCAAAGTCCTTGTGTGCTCTCTAGGTCGTGGTAGATGGAACTCATCCGCATTTCTTTGATTCCTGTGAGCTCTAAGTACCTCAGGCTCTACTCTATTTGTTTCCGTCCTCGTTCTTTCTCTGCCCCCTGGGTTGGCAAAGCTTACTTCTGGCCTATCTCTACTTCGGTCTCTTTGAGTTCCATGAGCTTGGGATGTTCCCGCTCCAGGGTGACCATAGGACACATTCGATCTTGGTTGGGGGAAAATAAATTCACCTTTCTAAGTGTAAGCATGCCTATCATTTTCTGTCACCACAAAGATCCTCTCTGAAGCGTGATCTAAGTAGGTCACTCTGCCTGGGCTATCAGGATCCTTAAACTCATAGATCATGATTGTTCCTATATCAATTGGCCGATCAGATTTATACCTCCAAAAGGCCTCGTCAGTCTCTCGGTTCAGAAGCAGATCTATGCTCTTATTATCTTGGGGGATCCACTCTGGTGTGATAATCCTAGTGAGAACAGATTTGCCTCGGGGGGTCCTCGGTTCTTCACCCATGTTTCCTTGCTCTAGGACACCTAAGTCCGTTCCTGGGATCTCATTCCCAAATTCATCAGTCCTATCTGGATGACTGGTGACTACATATATTGTCCCTTCCTTGTCTAAGTATGCTCCGTTTTCGAACTTGACAGCTGGGCGCTCTAGTCCAATAGATTGGTCAGGATTCTTAATCTGTACTACAGATCTTCCTAGGCCGTCCTCATAGATGCTAGCACCTAATCGGTTGGTCCTAAGGTATTCCAACTGCGTCTTGTAGGGGCCTTCTACCCTGTGCAAGTATGGCACTCCTGAACTTCCCGTAGGTCTGTTCATGCCTTGAGACATCTCTGATTCACTAGTCTCAGAGCTAGAGTAGTATGAGTGGTGGCTCAACTGTTGGGCCCAAGACCTAGCAGTGTGGTTGACACTAGCCTCTGAAGACCTAAGACTTTGTCTATCTCTCCCCAGATGTCGCCCTGATCTAAGGTTCATAAGCCTAATTGAATAGCCCAAATTTGGCCAAGTACAACCTCGTTGCTGAGTCCTTTTGTATCAGTTACTTGATTCTTTTTAGTGGTTACCGTGTTTATGCTCTTGTTAGAAATCACGTCGTCAGGAATATCTGAGTTAATTTTCACACTGTAAGTTGATCGTTCCACGTTAGATTCTTTCCTTTAAAACCTGCACCTGTTTTACTACTAGCAAAAAGCTTTTCTTTACCTTTCTTGGATGTATTTGATGAATTTGCTGGACTGAAATTTCCACGCAATCTTCCACTCGATGGATTTGAGTTGGAACTATTGCTTGGTGATGCATCCGGTCCACTCAAAACTTGAGATTCTGCACTAGATTTTTCAGCATTTTCTTTGTCATTTGGTTCAAGATTCAGTCCTTCTTTGGCATCTGCATAGGAGCTTGACATTTCATCAAATACCAAATCTCTGCTCACCTTCACCTGTCGTGTGAGTGGGTTATAACATTTGTACCCCTTTTGCTCAAGGGAATATCCAATGAAGACACATTTTTCTGCTTTCGGATCAAGCTTCGTCCTCAACTCATTTGGAACATGTACATATGCAATACAGCCAAAAACTTTCAGATGTGATAAGTTTGGCTTTTTACCTGTAAACTTCTCTTCAGGTGTAACTTGATGTACAGCAGCAGTCGGAGTTCTGTTCATGATGTATACAGCAGTATGCACAGCTTCTGCCCAATAACAATGAGGCATATTCTTCTCAGCCATAAAGGCTCTTGCTATTTCTACAATATGTCTATTTTTGCGTTCAGCAACACCATTCTGTTGTGGTGTGTACCTGCATGAAAACTGACATCGAATTCCATGATCTTTTAGAAAAATGCTGAACTCATTTGACATGTATTCACCTCCTCCATCATATCTTAATGGTTGAATGTACTTCCCTGTCTGCTTTTCCACCATAACTTTAAAATTCTGGAAGTGAGTAAACACCTTGCTCTTCTCTTTCATAAAATATACCCATACTTTGCGTGTATGATCATCAATGAAAGTAACATAAAACCTGCAACCGCCCATAGATGTGGTCTTTGTTGGACCCCAAACATCTGTATGTACTACTTCTAGTACATTCTCACTAACATGCTTGTCATGTGGAAATGATGCTCTTGATTGTTTACCAAATTGACATGCTGCACATACCTTTTGCATTTCTGCAACTTTGAAATTTGGTAGTCCATGGACAATCTCCTTTGACTGCATCAGTTTCAGCCTTTGCAAGTTTGCATGTCCAATCCGTTTGTGCCATATCTCTATATCTGCAATAACTCCTGCACCTTTTGCAAACATGGCTGCATTCATTTCAGGAATCTTCACATTTAAGGTGAACATCCTACCCACTTTGTTTCCTTTGGCAACCAATCGTCCATCCTGCTTGTACTCTTCTACATATAATCCATCAGCATTGAACCTGACTTGTAATCCCTGGTCAACCATTTGTCCAACAGAAACCAGATTCTTCATTATATTTGGAACATGCAGCACATCAGCAAGATGTTTTACCTTTTCGTCCTCCATAGACAATGCTATGTTTCCTGTATGCTCAATAGGATGCGATGTGTCATCATCTGTTTCAACATATCCAGGAAGTGGCATTTTTTGCAAACTACTAAACCATTCTGCATGACTGGTCATGTGATTTGAAGCACCTGAATCAACATACCAGACATTATCATTCGATTTTGAAACACCAGCAGACATTGTATTCATCATGTGATGTTGAACCATAAACAACTTCTTAGAATCATCTACACTTGTGGATGCATAGTTGTTTTGCTGCCTTCTGTTATTTTGATTCTTTAACCTGCAATCACGTTCAAAGTGTCCAGGTTCACCACAATTCCAGCATCCTTTACTATCATTACCTGAATCATTTCTTTGGAAACTTCTGCGACCTCTTTGGCTCCCCCTGCCTCGAAACTGTCCTCTTCCTCCTGCATGATTCTATTGTTGACCTTGGTCTTGGTTACTGTTTCCTCTTCCACTTCCAAAACCTCTACCTCTGCCTCTTCCTCTGCCAGAGTAGAATACCTGCTCAGAACTGGGCTTTCCTTGGGAGTTTGAATCCTCACCAAGATTCTTTTCTTCAATGATCAGCATAGAGACCAAATCAGAAAAATTCGAAATATTTTCCCTGGTCTGTATAGAAGTTCTGAACTGCTTATATGCAGCTCCTAAACCACAAAGGCACACTTCCACCTTATCATCATCATCTACATTCACGCCAATAGATGCAAGTGACTCACATATGCTTTTGATTTTTAGAGTGTAGTCACTTACCAACATGTTCTTTTTCTCCAATGTATGCAGCTCGTTCTTGAGTTGCAATTTCCGTGCCTTTGTATTGGTCTCGTACAAAGTGACCAAACTGTTCCAAGCCTCTTTTGGAGTCTTGGCATCTTGTATGTGTCCAATCATGCTATCCTGTATGCTAACAGATAGCCAATACATTACCTCTCGTGCTCCTTGATTCCATTCCTCATATGCTCTTAATTGTTCTACAGTCCGATTCCTTTCTGGTAACTGTGGAGCATTTTCATTCTCTCCTTCGATGTACTTCCAGTAGCTTTTTCCCATCAGGAAATTCGTCATTTTGAATCTCCAAGCATGGAAGTTCTTCTTGTCCAGCTTCTCGCTCATAAGCTGACTCATTCCATCTGCGTTTGCCATTTCTGCAACAATTCACAACACCGCAACACACTACAAGCAGCACTTCTGCTTGAACACTGTCGCACTATGACGTGACAGTTCGATCTCAGAAAAACACAGTTTTCGTGTATCAACAGTACACGGAATCGCTTGAAATTCTGAATCTGGAATATATGGGTGTCGCCGAACACAACGCAAGTTACAGCTTCTGAAACTGACCTGGTTTTTCTGTGGGCCCCACCTTGCGGGCTCAAAACGGAGGTCGAGATGGTTCTGAAACTTCGATCTGACAAAAACAAGTGACCATAAAGGGCTAACTCTCGAAAATATTTTGAGGTCTTCTACCTTCACGGCGATTTTCGTAGCAAACAGAGGCCGTTTGTGAAATCGCGTTTTCTCCACTCCTTGCCGCGTAGTCTTCACCGTCGCCTTCTCCACGAGCTCTCTACAGCCACGCTGGCTCTGATACCATGTCACGAGGAAGGAGATAAGGAAGAGAGCTCACACACACACTCTCACTCTCAAGGAGAAGCACACACACAGATTGAGGCAAGGAAGAATGATCTTCTTCTTCTTCTTCTTCTTCTATTACATAAAAGGAATGTACAAGAATGACCTAAAAACAAGAATACAACCAGTACAATATATAAAGACCAGTACATAAGGAAAAACCTAATGTCCGCGAATGAGTGAGCTGGCAAGAAACAAATGTGCCATCACTCTCGGTAGATAAACCTAATAAGGCTCAATGAAGTATCCCGGACATATACCGGTGTGACCACTATACATGTCAGAGAAACGAAAAACTGGTACGTGTCATCCTGGATCATCACATGTTGAGCTTGATATCTCAACAAAGGGGAGATCTGGGAGCAGGAAATCACATACAAAAATTTGCCAAACGTATGCTTTCACTGTGATTTGCAAGGATACAGGATTAAAGAATGTCCTCAAAAATAGAACACCTCTAAAAACAAAGAAAACCAAGAAGTTTCCAAAGAAGTTCAAATAAGTTCTAGGGCACAAGCACGTCTACCTGTCGTTGAGGAAGAGAAAGACACAAGGGACTCAGAGACAGACTCAAAAGGGTTCAGAGAAGTCAGATGTAGAAGGAAAAGAAGCCCTTAGCGGGTCCTCTGAGAGAAACATCGAGGCAGTGGCTCCCCTAAATAACTTGTAGTACAACCTCAAAAAGGATATCAACGAGCTGGACTTTCTAGGAGAGAACTTTTATGAAGTAGAAACTCAAGGTATATTCTTGGAGACAACCAACAAAGCAAATAACCAAGAGGTGAACCAAGAGGGTTATACTACTAGCAATGAGGAGGGCTTCACAACTAGCAATGAAGACAACCCGGATAGTGAGAGCTCCATCATTGGATCAACACTCCCAGAAAAAGTGCAAAATTCATTCTCGTAGAAGGTGACTCATAAGGGGAAACAACCACTGGAAATGCCATGGAAGAGCCCCCTTAAAGGTAAGATTTGTGGACAAGATCTCTGGTGTTTGAGAAAAAAAGACAAACCCAAGAAGAAAAAAGACAAGGCCCCTCTCTACAAAGAGGGTGGCCATCGATAATGATTATTGTATCATTTAACATCAGAGGGTTGACTGACCGGTCAAGAGTCGATATTATTGGACAGTGGTTTCGTGATAATAACCTAAACCTGGATTTCATATGTATTCAAGAGATTAAAATCGATGGACAGGACCTTCAGAAACGGCTCAAATGCATCTCTTCGACCCATGTTTGGGCTACCACTTCCCACCCCAAGGGGGCCAGTGGCATAGCTATTGGAATAAATAAGGTTTGGTTTGGTAGACTTATCAACTCTTGCAAGGATTAGAAACATTGTTGGATAGCTGCCTCCTTTGGAGGCCCCTTTCAATTCAGTGTGATCTCCATGTACACCCCAAATAGGGAGTTAGAGCGGATTGACACTTGGGTCTCTTTGGACTAGCTGTCCCACAACGTGATGCTTTGCAGGGAATTCAACATGGTGGAAGACCCTTCAGATCAATGGGACAATAAGGGGTGTACCATTGATGGTCAAGAGAAAGATATACGGGACAAAATTAAGCTCCACCTAGGCCTTGTGGAGATTAAAGATATGAATCGCTTCTCCTGGTCAAACCTCCTAGCTGAGGATGACTTGAGGAAAGCAAGACTCGATAGAAGCTATATTGCACAGAACATTATCCGCTAGTGGGGCCATCCTGACAGCTCACAACACATTGACCTCGCCATATCAGACCACTACCCTATTTATCTCACTTTCAAGCCGATTGCCAAATTCAGAAAAGTTCCTTGGCTTCATGCTTGCCCGACATCCTTCTCCCTTCCCTCTGTCCATCAGGAAATTGCCTTGGTATGGAACTCGATTTTCTCCAATGGTGCCTCAACGGCCAAATGTTGGAGGGCTGCAATTGAGAAGACTCATCAAATTCTAGTTAGGACACACAAGATGCTTCACAATGTTTGGCGGAGGCAAAAGAGAGAAGCTCTATCGGAGTCTCTAGCGCCTTGAGGAGGAAGTGAACAAAGGGGACTACCAATACCAAAAGGGACTATGGAAGATTAGAGGCATGCTGAGATACGAGGAAGAAATTCAAAGAAAAGACCTGCAAGTATACTTTAAAGACTGGTGGGCAAGCAAGGATGACAAACCAACAAAAGAGATGTGTGGCATCCTCAAGAGGAAGCAAACTAGAGACTCAATTCCCCTCTTGATCGGTAGTAATGGGGTTGAATGCGAAATGGAAGAGGAAAACAATGCTTTTATTGTCGACAATTTTACTCAGCTCCTAGGGCTTTCGTCACCTCTTTCTCCCCATATGAGGGATTGCATGGCAACCATCTCGAGAGTCTCTCCCTCAAAAATACAGCATAACTTGAAGTCTCTCCTTGATGCACCCATTTCAAATAATGCGATTCTTGAAGTTATCGATATACTCCCCAATGGGAAAAGTTTGGGTCGTGATGGCCTCACAAATGAATTTTTTAAGTCCTTCAAACAGGTGGTGGTCACCCTGTTGTGCTTGGTTTGGCAAGAGGCATTAGCCTTCGATGCACTTCCTGAATGCCTAAACAATGGTGTCATCAAGCTTATCCATAAAGAAGGTGTTGCTCTAGCACAATGGTAAGTACCACGTTAAGAAGCTTCACCTCCTTAATGTCAATCCGCGGAAGAGATAGGAGTGATATGAAGATCGTGAACGCGAGATGTAGTGAGAGTGAAGGTGAGAAGCATAGAGATGCATACACACATGTAGGAGACAAGAAAGACACAATGGAAGGTAGGAAAATAGACTCTATTGCTCAAGATCTCAATTACAAGCTCACAATAGCTCTAAGATCTCTCCACTCATACAAGCTAACCTCAAAAATGAGCTCTCTAGCTCTTTTTATAGATTCTAGACTAGTTTTGACCGGTTTCACATCTAGTGACGGGCATAGTTAAAAAATAGGTTCTAGATGCTATTTGAAAGGGTAAACGTGATCCAAAAATAGCCAAAATTGGTAGGCTCGTTCTACCTAAGCTCCTCAAGCTCGAGGACTCCTCGGTTTGCACAAAATGGAGCTACTAATTACAAAAGGGGTTTATCTATGTTACATATGGTACAAGAGTGATGAAAATCATTGTTGAGAGTTTTTGAAAAGTATTTATAAAACATATTTGTTTGAAAAATAATTCACTTGGCTCCCCACTACTTCATTGTGGTCCGCCTTCACATATTTTTGCGTCGTCTGTGCCTCTGGCTACTGCCAACACTCCCTCCCTCTCGCTTCTCTCGTCCTCGACAGAACCTTGTTGTAGGGTATGTCGGATATAATTCTGTAGTAGGTCATGAGCGAGGGTGTGCTCTAAAATGCGGATACCTCTTGCAAGATCTGCTTCAAGTTTTTCCCAATCGATGGGTTGAGGTTCCTCTGGTGGTGAGAGTCTGTAGTGCATGGATTACACTAGTTGTTCACAGGCAAATAGTTGGAGTAGATGGGTGGGCATAGTGATGAACACCTCTGAATGATACTCCCAAAAACCGATAGTAAACATCTCTTCAAATGTCATTTTATAGCATGCCGGTAGATATTTGATGCGACAGTGCCAGGGTGTGAATGGTTTGAGCCTTAACAAATTGTCGATATCTGTGATGGCCTCTTTTGTCTTCTCCTCCAAGTCATAGGATAGTTTAAACTTCCTGCATTCATTCTCATACCAAGAATCATTTTCATCAAATACAACATCTATAGTAACCATGAATCCTTATTGGAAGGGTTGTAAAACTTGTACCCTTTCTAATTTAGATCATATCCAATAAAGATGCACTTCTCAGCCTTAGGGTCTAGCTTACCTCTTATCTGAGAAGGAATGTGTACATATGCTACACATCCAAATATCCTGCAATGGTCTAGTGAAGGTCACTTACCATGCCATGCTTCATAGGGTGTCATCCCATCAAGTGACTTAGATGGTAACCTGTTTATGAGGTAAGTGGCAGTAGAAACACTCTCTACCCATAGATAGTTAGGTAACCTCTTTTCATTCAACATAGACCTAGTTGTCTCAACAATCAACCTATTTCTTCTCTCAGCTACCACATTCTGTTCAGGAGTATACCTTGTGGTTATTTCTCTCTTAATGCCTCTCTCCTACAAGAAGTCTTCAAACTCATTGGAGAAGTAATCACCTCCTCTATCTGACCTTAGCCTCTTTAGATTCTTCCCTGTCTGATTCTCAACAAGTGAAAAATATTTTTTAAAGCAATTAAACACTTCATCCTTGTGCTTCATGAAGTACAATACAATCCACCTGCTATAATCATCAATAAAAGATACATAGTACCTTGATCCTGATATTGAGGGGTCTTTGCTTGGTCCCCATACATCTCTGTGGACAAGTTCTAGGTAATCCTCATGCATGTAGCCTTTCCTTGAGAAGGGTAACCTGTGAGACTTCCCAAATTGACAAGCACCACATTTATATATCATGTGTTGTTTGGAAATATTGGGTATTCCAATTACACATTGATCCCTGCATATCTGTTTCAATGTTCTTTCTCCTACATGCCCTAATCGTTTATGCCAAATCTCAAGCTTTGAAAGTGTTTGATCTTTATAATTGTAGAGTGCAATATTCTTTGTGTCTTCTAGCTCAAAAGTGAAGATTCTACCTGATTTTTCTCCTTTAGAAATTCTCTTGAACCCCTGCTTGGGATCCTCCACAAATGCTGCAAATTGATTGAATCTAACCTGCAAACCTTTTTCCACAATCTGTCCAACACTCATCAAGTTTTTGGTAATGGTTTGTACATATAGTACCCTACTCAACAAGTTCTGATTTCCATCACAAGTCTTAACATTTCCAACTTTAACTACTGAGTGCTTGGTTTCATCACCTGTTTGTACTTGATGCTTACCTTTTGGTTCTTCAAGGTCAGAGAGTAAAGCTACATTGCCAGCTACATGATTTGAGCATCTTGAGTCAATGTAGAATAGGTGGTCATCATTTGTACCTAGTTTTGAAGTCATGTTCATGATCAGAAGAGAGTCATCTTGCTCTTCTGTATAGTTGTTGTAGTCCTTCCTGGATTTGAATCCTCCTTGGTAGTTGCCATTGTAGTTGTTGTTGTAGTTGTTATTGTAATTGTTGTTGTAGCCTTGGTGATGGTTGAATCTACCTCTAGATTGTGAGTATCCACCTCTTTGATATCCTCTTCCTCTCTGATTCTTGTAGTTCTTGAAACACTCATCTGTAGTATGATTTGATAAACCACAAATGTTCCATGGTGAGGAGTTATAGGATCTCCCCCTACCTTGCTTACCTCCTCTGCCCCTTCCTCTTGCTGATCTATCTCTCCCTGCATAGTTGGCTTGGGAGGTAGTGCCTTCATCTTCTACCTTCTTGTTCTTGCCTTTATCTTTAGACATTTTATCAGTGTATAGGGCACAAGAGATATTACCTTTGGATGTGTCTCCATTCTTGTTGAGCTTTGCTTCATGAGTAAATAATTGCCCCATGAGATTTGTAAGATCTGGAATTTGCATGTCCATGTAAAGGTCCATGGCAGTGGTGAATCTTTCCCATTTGTCATCAGCTTTAATCCCATTGATCACTTGCCTTACTATCTGCTCTTCCTCAATCTCTTCTCCTATGCTTGCTAACTTATCTACTACATCTTTAATCTTGGTTACAAACTCTGAAATAGCCTGCTTAGGTTGCTTCCTTAGTGTAGTGAATTCAATCCACAATTGGTTTTCCCTAGCCCTTGTGTTGGAAGAAAAATAGGATGACAAGGTTTCCCAAGTCTCTTGGGATGTCTTACAGTTCCTAATATGTGGCAAAAGAAAATCAAAGATGGACTTGAGTAAATAAGACCTTACTAGTCAATCCTCGGCACACCATGTGTTGAGCTTTTCATGTTCTTTCTTTATTGGTAGTCCTCTGGTTTTGAATGAGGGCAATTCCTCATCTCCTGAGATGTATCCATAAAGACTCCTTCCTTGTAGGTATGTCTTCATCCTTAGAGACCATGCCTGATAGTTGCTCCTGTCCAATTTATCAATAAATGAAGGAAAACCATCTCCCATTTTACCATGACTTGCTCTGATACCACTGTTGGGAATGATGGATGGACACTCCAAGAGAATGAGTAGGTACTTCCAAATCCTGCTTTGTACCAGCCCTTTGATGCTTTAGAGTTGATAAGTGGACCCTTTTAGCTTTCCAATGACACCATAAAATGGCCTATGTACTTTTTGGAAATGATGTATGTAAAGATTGAATCAAAACAGACAACTTTGAACTTCAAGCTTCAAAGAAAACCTTCTATTTTTTACTTGACACCTGCTGGATCTTTTGCTGAGTATGACTAGCAGAATAGGAATTGGAAAAATTCCTTTTAGGGGTATCTAATTCGCTTAGCAAGCTAACTATTCCAAGTGGAATGATATAAAAAGATCAACTATGCTCAGAGAAATCAATTTAGCAAGTAAACCTTTACCCCCGATTTTTTAGGACTGTTGCAGACTTTGACCAGTGATCACCTCGATGAGTTTTTCTGTGAAATGGCTAAATAGAATCTCTTAAAAATTTGATAGCATGTAGATAACTTTGAGCAGGTTCCAACAAGTTATAGATCTTTGAATTTGATGGAGACATGACTGCGATATGCTCTTCACAAGTTGACAGACTTTCAAGTACTATGACAGCGAACTCAGAAATGAACAATGTAGATATATGTATTAATGAACACTTGTATACAATTCCATTGGCATGAATATCATTGCCTAATGGTGTAGATAGGTGTGGGCTAGAGTGTAGGCCTCACACTCACTCAGAATTGACAAAGATGAGATGGGGAACGATGATTCTTACCCGCGACTTTTTCATGATCATTTTTATAGTTGTTGAGTTAAAAGTTTGAATTTGAATTCAAACTTTAAGCTCCCTATAATCATGCTCCTACATCCTAGGATATATTCCATCAATCAAAGCTAACTTTTCCACGAATTCCTTTTGGTAGGTGTTTACAAAGATTCCAAGTAAAAACTGACTTTTACAAAAAAGTAAATTCATAATTAACCACTAGCATTTGTTCCTATGCTTCTCCATATGTGTATGGACCTCAAGGTATCCTTCAAGCCAAATGTGTAGGCTTGTGAATTGCACCAACAATAAGAAGAAATGACGTGTCCTCAAAGCGATCAGTTGGTAGGTGTGAAGACCTACAAACAATAACATAGAAGCACATGCATCTACAACAACAACAAGGAAAAAATACAGAAGACAAATGCTTGCATTCATGCACACACATGCACACTCACAGGTAGGTAAGAGGATGATGCTCCAAGAAGCTCATTCTATTGCAAAATCCTAGATACAATGCTCAAAAGAATGGTCATTTGCCCAACAAGGCCTGATTGAGAGCCATTTTGGATGGAAGTTCTCATTGAATCCTTGAGTGACAATCCAACTTGATCCAAATGTTCATTGACTTTGGAAGAGGTGCAGTATAGATGCATTATGTGCCATCATTATGAGTGTAAGTGATTCTGTGCTTACTCTAGTCCGATTCACCAAGGCTCTTGGGAGAGAGCAACTTCATTGAAACCTTCTAAAGCTAGACAACGGATCAAGGAGGTAGTTCACTAGGTGGCTGTTCGATATACTCAACACTCCACCCTCAAGTGACCACAAATGAACCACATGCTCTGAGTTGTAAGGCACCCGTTATGAGGAGAAAGAAACTTCATTGAAACTTTACAATAGTAGGCATTGGACCAAGAAGGTAGTTCAATGTAGGGTGGACATTGAAGAGGGGGGGACGATAGATATACTCAATACTCCACCCTCAAGTGACCACAAATGATCCACGGTGCTCTAAGTTGTAAGGGCACAATATGAGAAGTCACTTAGAGAGCCCACAAGCTATGGAAAATCATGCATCTCAACTGAAGGATCATTTGACAACATGTGTTTATCGAATAAGCATACCGTGTTGAACCATCCTATGAAATGCAAGGACAGGCGCTGAAAACCATTTGCAAAAAGTAGAATGAAACTATTTTTTTTTTTGGAAACCTGTTGAGCCTTTATTGGGTAGTTGCTAACCATGTTGGGCATGAGATTAGTGTTTGCTATAAGGAGCACATTCGGTAAAAGGGTTATCCCTCTGTTTGCCATACTCTGAAATTCGTATAAGAGGGTAATTGCATGATAGGCTTTGAAATCTCTTTTGTATCTCTTTCTTTCGTGGTGCACCTCTTATTTTGGCTATAATGCAATCACTTGCTCATCATACAATTACTATTAAAGAGAGAAAAAAGAATACAAGTGACTTTCGTTTATGCTTTACGGCTTTCTCGTTAGCGATTTGCTGGTCTTACCAGTGAGCCTGCATTGTGTCGATCAGAGAGGTCGCAAAGCTTGTCTTACGCTTGTAATCGTGCTATGTCTTACGCTTGTAACTTCGATCAAATTCTGAGCACGGTTTGTGGCATAGCAAAGGTCTGAGGAGTGAGAAATCAGGTCGCACGAATGCAATCACTTGCTTATCATATAATTACTATTAAAGAGAGAAAACAGAATACAAGCGACCTTCGTTTATGCTTTACGGTTTTGTCGTTAGCGATTTACTGGTCGTACCAGTGAGCCTTCATTGTGTCGATCAGAGAGGTCGCAAAGCGAGCTGCTATGTCTTATGCTTGTAACTTCGATAAAATTCTGAGGACGGTCGTTATTCCCCTTTGTAATTTACCTTTTTCTTAATTTAAAAAAGAAGAAATTCTGAGGACGGTTTGTCATAGCAAAGGTCTGAGGAGTGAGGATTCAGGTCGCACGACGGTGTTTTTCACTTGTAACATCGAGAAATTCTAGCCTGAGACTCTCAGAGAGAACCCACCCTTGAAACAGAGAGTACTAAGAACGTGCGATGGGCCGCGCCGCTAGCGCGTGAAGGAGTTGAGGGCTTGAGCCACTACTTCAGCGTGCCAAAACAAAGGCAAGAGAAGAGTAACGCAAAACATGTCGAACGAAGACTAATGAGAACGTGCGATGCACGTTTCCGCGTGCAATAAAAAACAAAAGAAGTGGCGATGGTGTTGACTCTGATAAGCCTTTAAACTTACATGAAGAGGCATATGAAGCAGTAGTTAAACGTGCAGAAACTCAAAGGGCACTTTGCGGTGACGTAAGAGGCATAAAGGAATCAATGGACTGTGGAGAGTCGAGAGTCGAGACAGTGGAGTCGTGGACGGTGGATTTACGAAGAAGAGGTTTCCTGCAGGCTGACAAAATGCGCGTAATCAAGTAAACTGTCGAATCTACTCCAGAAAATGCTTTGCTTCGCGTTCGCTTTTGCTGTTCTTCAACCATCCCTCTCGTTGATCTTCCGCCTTGGCTTTTGCTGAGCTTCAACAATCGCTTTGTTGGATGGCAAGCCGTGTTGAGTACCTACATTCATTAGAAGTCTTTCATCCATCAAGAAACATGGGAGAAACCTAAGGCTGAAGCTGCGACGACCATGATACAGATGCCTTCGACATCGCATCTTTCTGAGCTTTTGTGAAGGATTCCGGAGAGAACTCCGACGAATACAGAGTCGTGTCTCGTTAGAGCAATCCGTTGATGCAGTCAATTATTACAATATGGAAAGCATGAAAATGATTTTCATGGAGTTCTGTGCACATGGTAGGGTAAGAAGTATACGCGCACCAAGCAATTAATTTTGTCTTCATCGAGTCCATTTTTTTTTTTTAAATTGAGGTTCAGCCGAGGCCTACTCCTCCGGACTTTAACTTTGAAATTGCAATTGTACAAGGAAGGGCATAGTACCCATGGGATCTCTCTTATCCCACAAGAACAGGGCTTTACAAGATTAAGTTGAACGGTGGTCACAACTACCGCAGGGCTAGTCAAACGATGGCACATCAGCCACATGCTTCATCATTCCAGGTTATACATGTGCCTTACATGTGGCCGGCAGGGATTGAACCCTCGCCCCTGCCTCAAGGGGCGAGAGGCCCAACGAGCTGCCTTAACGGCCTAGGACATCATCGAGTCCATTTGAAATGTTTTTGGCCCGCTATCATCAATCGGTTGGGATGTGATGTTTAAGGAGGAGTAGCCACATGTACTCTATAAGGAAAAGAGAGCTTTGACTTTATCACTAAGCAAAGGGGCGATTCACTATGAACTTGGTCCAAGAGCTATATCTTCGACACAAGAGAAGGAAGCATCATCTTTATATGATGAGTGTCAAAGTCATCAACCTGCCATCACCCAAGCACGAAAGTAATTGCCACATTGGGTAAGGGAGTTCTATGATTTTGTAAACCCCCATCCTACTATCACTAGAACAAGTACTAGATGGATGAAGGTGATCACATGTAATAGAGGAGCACATACAAGCAATCTCCCATATTGTAGAGATAGCCTTGATAGCTGAGCTCATTCAATAACTCATTCAATAGCAGACAAGGGAACCAAAGAATGTGGAAGAGTCACTCCATGATCCAAATTAGAGAGTTTTCATCCAAATAGAATACTACACTATCATGAGGAATGGAATTTGAAGCTACTAGATCGTCCCCCTAAGCCGAAAGTGATTAGCACCAAGTGGGTTTAGAAGCTAAAGTACAAGGCTAATGTTACTTTGGAGAAGTAAAAAGCAAGATTTTGCATAGGGTTAACCACAAATTGAAGGGATTGATTTTTCCCAGCACTACACTTATTAGTCATGCATCGGCTCTTCAATTGATTGCTTGCGGTGCATATACCCTAGGATGTGCATAGAACTCCATAAAAATCATTTTCGTGCTTTCTCTCTTGTAACAATTGACTGCATCAACGGATTGCTCGGACAAGCCACGACTCTGTATTTGTCGGAGTTCTCTCCAGAATCCTTCAAAAAACTTAAGAAAGATGCGATGTCGAAGACATCTGTATCATGGTCATCGGAGCCTAAGCCTTAGAGTTTTCTCATGCTTCTTGATAAGAGACTTCTAAGGAATGCGTGTACTCTGAACACTGCTTGTCATCCAGCAAAGCGATGGTTGAAGATCAGCAAAAGCCAAGGTGGAAGATCAACGAGAGGGATGGTTGAAGAAGAGCAAAAGCGAACGCGAAGCAAAGCGTATTTCTGAAGTACATTCGACATTTTACTTGATTTCCCCCCCCCCCCCCCCTTCAACATTTTTCGCGAGCGTTCAGATCACAGACTCGTAGTCTGCATTGTGCAAGCAAGCTCTTTTGTTTTTTTTTTAATGGAGGTTCCGTGGAGGTCTACTCCCCCGAGCTTTAACTTTAAAATTGTAACTGTACAAGGAAGACATAGTTCTTATGGGACCCCCACAAGAACAGGGCATAATTCTTATCCCAATGTCCCATTATCCTACAATCCCACAAGAACAGGGGTTAACCTCTTTTAAAAGGGTTAACCTCTTCATGAGTCCACGGTCCACCTTCCATGACTTCATTGATTGCACGTTTAATACATGTTTCAGGAGTCAGGAGCAGGCCCTAAATTTGATGGTCAACATTGGGCATCACAAAAATCCAGAGGATGCCCTAGAGTCAAAGGTTGGCATCCTTCTACTTTCACAGGATAAATGTTTCACCAGAATTTTGTTGCAATCCATCTCCAAAACAAATGTTTTTCTAGCAAACATACATATAAGGTGATGATAATTTTACATATTTTTGCTTCCAAGAGCAAGATTTAGAGTAAAGTGCTGGAAAGTTTTCAGTCTGCACTAACATTCATGCTCGCCACTTTTGACCAATGCAATTAACATAACAAATGCATTAGCATAAATAACATTGAATATCATTCTCAAGGTTATCTACGAATGCAAATCAAATCTGCATACACTGGTAGAGGTAGTCCTCTAACACACTAGCTATAGATAAGTATATGTTCTCTACGGAATTAGAACATTCTTTAGATCATTAGGTTCACTACAGTCTACATATAACACAGCCAAATCCCAACCCCAAAAAATAGCACTCTAGTCATCAACAATAGGTCGATAAATCTGTACAAAACCTCAAGTGTGACCATATAAAGTTGTGGTAAACATATGCAATCACTTTTCCTATCTGCTTTGGTAGAAGTGCACAAGAGCTTACCTTGGAGGGATACATTATGTATTATGGGGATCGCCTAGAATTTAGGAATACGTCCATTTCAAACCAACTTGCTCAATAAATTCATTTCAGGCATATGTTCATTTCAAATCAATTTTCTTAGCATGTACAAAAATTCAAAAGATTAAAAGGCATATAACTAAATCAAATGTTCAAGTTTGTGGGCTAACCTTTTGAGAGATCATGACTTGAAAGAATAAGTGAGAGGATCTCTTCTTCAATTTTGGACATCTCCACATATGCTTTAGATGGCTGCAGGTCATGAACAAACGAGGTGTTGAGACTTTGAAAACCATGAATAGCACTATGTTTGACTGAAATAAAAAATTTTGAATACAACCTTCAAGCTCCAATGTCGTCTTGTATGTAGTCCACAACCCAAAGGTAGTCTCCAAGCTTCAAGGAACTGTCTAACCAAAGATGCAAGATCATAGCAAACTACCATCTATCCCATTCGGTTTTTGTGTTCTGTATTTGGATGAGGGAATCATATAAAAACAACAGCTACCGAATTTGGGTAGAAAGGAAAACTGCGTAGAGTTCTCACTTTCAGAGCTCTTCCGTTGCAATGTTCAGCAATCTTATCATGAACTATCATGCCAAGTAAAATTGAATTCCCTCTTCCAACACCACTTCAGTTCATGATATCTGAATATGCGTTTTCTTGTAAAGCTTTCTGCTCGTGCTCTCTTCCTTACATGTTGACAGATATGCATATCATTGGTTTACTCTTCCCTATGCGACACAATCTCAATCCCTTGCGTATGTTAGCCAAAATCTTTGCTTTTCATGGCTTCACTTTTACTTTCATCATTTCAGTTGCAAAAACGGAAGATTAAGTTGCAAAAACGGAAGATTAAGAAAACAGTTTAGAAACACGAGAACTCTTGTGTCACAATATTCGACATTCCATTCTCAAATGTCCTGCGAGTCGTGAGTCGTGATATGTCACTGAGTTGCTAACTAGCAGAAACTCTCGGCTGTGAACTCTGAAGTTGCTAACAGAAACTTGAGGGCATGTACGTTGAGTTGCTAACTTGCACGAACACTCGACTGTAAACTCTAAAATTGCTAACAGAAACTTGAGGGCATGTACGTTGTACTAGTAGACTCCGCACAGATTACAAACTCAAGACTTGGTACATTCATGAACTAAAATCAATTCTCCAAAAATGTTCTCTTAGATTGCAAATGCGTGGGCTGATGTAGGTTTCATACATTGTAAAGTGTGTCCGCCAAACTCCAGTTGTGAGTTTTTGACCGGTCATCATTCCAATGTGTTGCCCGCTATAAACAATATAGTATATAGTATATTATACATGTATAAATCCACGTAGACAAAATTTGAATAGTTTCCGTGCTAGGAGCTTCCCGCTAGATGACGGGCATAGTGCATTTGTTGATATACATATATATATATATATATATATATATATATATATATATATATATATATATATATATATATATATATATATATATATATATATATATATATATATATATATATATATATATATATATATATATATATATATATATGGATGCCCAACATTTTAAGTCGGGCATCCCTCGGGATGCCTTGGCACTCTATATGGGCATCAAAGGATGCCCTGAAATGCATTTGATGCCCATACTCTAGGACGTTGTTATGAAGTCTAAGCCAATAAAACTGCCTCTTAACAAGATCATAAGTCTTGTTAACTCCTGGGTGTCCCACACTGGGTGTGTCATGACACTCATACAAAATATGTCATCTCATCTCAAGATCTCTAGGGAAATGTTGGTACAAGGCAATCAACAATTGAAGTTTTGATGAAGTTTTGAAGTCAAGGATTGAAGAAAAGACCAAGTCATGAAGCATGAAGAAAGTTCATGTTTAGAGAATGAACTTAGAGTTCGCTCACTTATACTTTTGTATATTTATGAGCTTGTACATATTTGCCTATATATACAAGGAAAAATATCGGGGCAAATATGAGAGAGCATGTGAATAGAGAAATTAGAAGTTGTATGAGTCACTAGACACTTTAGAAGTGAGTAAGATCTGTCTCATCACTCAGATGTAAAGTTTTCTAGAAATGAAGAAAAGTTGCACCCGACATTTCTAAGAGCTCTTCTTCTGTGTTGAGTCTTTTGTGAAATGCTTTTGTACAAGTCTAAGTCTATAGTTGATTAACCTCTGTACAAATTTTCAGCTTCTAATTGTGATCAGGGTGAGAGAATTGAGTGTAGGAACATTTACATGTGTAAATGTAAAGAAGAGAAGTTGTAGGAGGCGCAAAATTTGATGCTAATGTTTTGGTCAGTTCTCCTTCCAGAGTGTAAAGTTTTGTGCAAGCAAGCACTCATTCTTTAAGTTGGAAGGTAAGCTATCTATGGCTAAAAGCATTTGATTAAAGAGATTCTAGTTTGGGAGAACCAAGCTTTAGACATTGCAGGTGTCCAAATTGATTGTAAATAACTACAGTTTTAGACATAGGTGACTTGTTAAGTTCATTTCTCAAGTTCTACTCAGTCTTTTGGAATAATTTAACTTGGAGGAGGTGCACAAACTATAGGCGACACCTTATGCAAAGTGTTATAAAAAACTTTACACATTTGATAAGTCAATGAGTGAGTTATGTGCAGCAGACTTTCTATGTAGTCACCTTCTTCACAGTTTGTTCAAGATTTTGGAAATTGAGTATTGATCCTCCAAATTGGTGAAGGTTTTAAGTTATTCTTGATATAGAGGTGCTCTAACTTCAAGGATAACTTGTTGTTTTGGAGATTAACGCTCTCCATCAGTGGAATCAGAGTAGGAAGCATCAAAATTGAAGAAAGGTGGACCCCGACTGTTGTAGTTATAAAGAATTTAACATTTGAAGATACAAAGGGTGAAAGCTTGAAAGCAAAGCTTGAGAAGGAGGTCAGAAGATATCAAGGAAGACAAAAGGAACTTCATTCAAAGCAAAGGTAACCTTATTCCTCATAAAGCTTGAAGGATTTTAATACATAGGTGAAGAAAGGATGGGATATTCTCTTCAGATAGAGAAATTGGATAGAGAGAACTATCTAGCATGGTTAATGAGGATGGAAGCTCATCTTATGAGCAAAGACTTGATAGGTTATATTACAGGTGAAGAAGAAAAGCCTCAGTTCGGAGATCCTAGTGTTCCAACTAGGGATGAATTGTCAGATTTGAAGACTTGGATGAAGAGAGATGCTCAAGCTAGGGGCATTATCTATATGGGAGTTAATGACTACTTGCTACCTCACATTAGAGGTCTTGAAAGTGCAAGTGATATATGGAATGCTTTGGAGGAGCATTTCCAAAACACCACAAAGTCAAGGAAGGCATCCTTGTGGGCAGAGTTTACCACATTCAAGAAGAAGGCCTCTCAATCCATCTCAGATTATGTAACAAGGATGAAGGACATTGCAGATGCATTAGGAGCAGTTGATGAAGATATTGAGGAGGATAAATTGGTAAGGCAAATCCTCACAAGTTTGAGAGGTGATGACAAATGGAAGCCATTCATTTTGTCTACTGAATTATCACTAGATCATTTTACTCCTGATTTAAATCAGTTGCTAGGACACATGCTAACCTTTGAGCAAGATGTCAAAGGTGAAAGTGATAAAAGAGAAGGTCAATCAATGTATTCAAAGGATAAGAAGAAGAATAGCAAAGGGAAGCAACAAGCAAATGAAGATGAAGGTACAACTAGCCAAGCTAACTTCCTAAAAGGAAGAGGAGGTGGCAAAGGTAGAGGAAGAGGCAAAAGTAATAAAGATGGAGTCAAAGCTTGTTGGATTTGTGGTAAGACAAATCACTTAGCTCATGATTGTTGGCATAATACTCAGAATAATGGTGGATATAATCAGAACTTTAATTCAAGAGGAAGAGGTGGCAGAAATCAAAGAGGTAATTTCAGAGGTAGAGGTAGTAGAGGTTACTTTGGAAGAAATGCAGGTAGAGGATTCCAAAGTCAACAATACAACAATACCTACTATAATTATGCTTCAAATCAAAAGGAGGATTCAACATTGATAATGAATGCAACTTGTGAAAGGCAAAGTGAAGACCAAAGAGTCTTCTACATTGACTCAGGGTGTAGCAATCACCTGAGTGGAAACATCTTTGATGACTGATTTGGAGAATAACGTAACTAATCATGTAGTTCAAACAGGTGACAATACAAAGCACAATGTGAAGTCAATTGGATCAGTGAAGGCCAAGGATGGAAGTACTCTCTTGAGTAAGGTTTTGTATGTTCCTACAATTCCAAAGAATCCGATAAGTGTAGGACAAATTGTTGAAAAGGTTATGAAGTTATGTTCACTAATGAAGGAGTTTTTGTGGAAGACCCTAGCAACGGGTATAAACAAATTTTTTCAAGGAAGAAAGAAGGAAGATTGTTCACATTGAAGATTCAAGGTAACATTGGTCATGCCTTGTTCACCTATGGAGGACATACAATCTCTGAGTTAGATCTTTGGCACAAAAGGCTTTGAAATTTCAATGAAAGAGGTATTAAAGATATGGTTAACAATGGTTCAGTGCTTGGATTGCCTAATGTTGCAGGTCAATATATGACATACAAATGTGAGGCATGTCAATTAGGTAAGGCTCATAATCAATCTTATTCCAAGCATGGTTTTATGTATTCAGAGAAGCTTGAATTGGTACACACAGATGTGTGGGGACCATCAAAGGATTTCAGCATCAAAGGTTCAAGGTATTATGTGATTTATGTTGATGATGCTACTAGATGGATCACTATCTATGTGATCAAAGATAAGTCAGAGGTATTCAATACATTCAAACATTATCATGTGTATGCAGAGAGAATTACAGGTCAAAAATTGAAGAGACTAAGGTCAGATGGAGGGGGAGAGTATTTCTCTAATGAGTTCAGTGATTACTTGTGGAATGCAAGTATAAAAAGAGAAATTACTTACAGGTACTCTCCTCAACAAAATGGTGTAGCAGAAAGGAGGAATAGAACTCTTGTTGAGTTTGCAAGATCCATGATGAAGAAGAAAAATTGCCCAAATTATTTGCGGGTTGAGGTTGTAAATACAGCCACATATTTGGTCAATAGATTACCATGTAAAGCTTTGAAGGGTATGACACCATATGAGGCATGGTGGGGTAAGAGACCTACTCTAGATCATTGCAAAGTATTTGGATGTTTGGCATATGCATATGTGCCATCTCAATTAAGGCACAAATTGGAACCTAAAGCGGAAAAGTATGTGTTCATTGGATATGATGATAAGCAGATGGCATATAGGTTGTGGAGTCCATCCACAAAACAATTCCTTGTATCAAAGGATGTTACATTTGATGAGCAAGGTACTTGGTATGCAGGTACAATCAATATTTATGCAAGTGATGAAGAAGTTGTGAATCAAAAGAAAGATAAATCAAAGGTTCAGATATTTAATGAAGAGGAGAACAATGAAGTGCAGGTTGAAGTTGAAGAAGTGCCAAGGTTTGATCCAGAATGTGATGAACCAAAACCCTCAAGAAGTGGAGAACTCAGAAGATCATCAAGACACAAATGGCAACCTACAAGGTATAGCTATGAAACTTCTTTTTTGGCTACCAAAGATTATGCTTATATGATAAAGGCAGATGAAGATCCTTCTACATATGAAGAGGCAAAAGGTAAGGAAAATTGGGAGAAAGCTATGCAGGAAGAGTATGATGCATTGATGGAGAATCAGACATGGGATTTGGTTCCTAAACCAAATAGTCAAAAGATCATTGGATGCAAATGGGTCTATAAGACAAAGAGGTTTGCAGATGGAAGTGTGTCTAGATATAAAACTAGACTTGTTGTGAAAGGTTTTGCTCAAACATATAGTATAGATTATGATGAGACCTATAGTCCTGTGGCAAAAATGATAACTATCAGGACACTCATAGCTATTGCTGCATGTAAAGGTTGGAAATTATGTCAATTAGATGTGAAGAATGCTTTTCTAAATGGTTACATTTCAGATTAAGTTTTCATGGAGCAACCACAAGGATTCAGAAATGAAAGGTATCCAGATCATGTATGTAAGCTCAAGAGAGCTTTGTATGGTTTGAAGCAGGCCCCAAGGGCATGGAATTATAGACTTGTGAAGTTCTTGAAAGAACTTGGTTTCCAAGTATCTAAAGCAGATAGTAGCTTGCTTGTTAAAGCAAGTGATGATGGGTTCATTTACATTGCATATATGTTGATGATATAATTCTTACAGGTACAGATGAGAAAGGCATTCAAAGCCTAAAGAAGCAAATGGAGAAAGAGTTCAAGATTAGTGACTTGGGAGACTTGTCATATTTCTTGGGCATGGAAATCTCATACACTCAACATGGAGTGTATATAATTCAAGAAAGGTATTTGAAAAACTTGTTGATCAAGTTTAAAATGGATGATTGCAGGGTAGCACCTACTCCAATGGAGGTGAAACACAAATTGAGCAGATATGGAGGAGAAAAATTCAAGGACATGAAGCTATATCAAAGTTTGGTTGGTAGTCTGATCTATGCTACATTAATTAGGCCTGATTTGTCATATGCAGTTGGAGTATTGTCTCAATTCATGCATTGTCCTAGGAAAGAACATTGGGTTGCAGGATAAAGAGTGTTGAGGTACATTAAGGGTACACTCAAAGAAGGTTTGTATTATGGTTTTACATCAGATACAAACATCAAGATTTATAGTGATACAAATTGGGCAGGTAATCCTGATGATAGGAGATCAACTTATGGATACTTGTGTTATGTGGGAGATAAGCTAATTTAATGGTGTTCAAAGAAGCAACACATAGTTGCTTTATCATCCACAGAGGCTGAGTACAAAGGTATGGTTGAAGCTACAAAGGAAGTGATATGGCTTAAGACTCTTATGAAGAGTTTTGACATCATTCAGAGTACACCCACTATTCATGGAGATAACATGAGTTCATTATATTTAGCTGCTAATCTTGTTTTTCATGCCAAGACTAAACACATTGAGATTCAGTATCATTTTCTAAGAGAGAAGGTGATGGATAAAGAGATTGAAGTTATACATACTTCAACAAAAGATCAGATAGCTCATGTGCTAACCAAAAGCTTGGATGGACCAAAGCTACAAAGATTCAAAGACATGACAGGTATAAAGAAGATAGAGAAAAACCTCAATTGATGATTGAGGGGGAGCTCTTGGTACAAGGCAATCAACAATTGAAGTTCTGATGAAGTTTTGAAGTCAAGGATTGAAGAAAAGATCAAGTCATGAAGCATGAAGAAAGTTTATGTTCAGAGAATGAAGATGTGTATACATATGTACATTAACTTAGAGTTAGCTCACTTATACTTTTGTATATTTATGAGCTTGTACATATTTGCCTATATATACAAGGAAAAATATTGGGGCAAATATGAGAGAGCATGTGAATAGAGAAATTAGAATTTGTATGAGTCATTAGACACTTTAGAAGTGAGTAAGATCTCGCTCATCACTCAGATGTAAAGTTTTCTAGAAATGAAGAAAAGTTGCGCCCGATATTTCTGAGAGTTCTTCTTCTGTGTTGAGTCTTTTGTGAAATGCTTTTGTAAAGTCTACAGTTGATTGACCTCTGTACAAATTTTCAGCTTCTAATTGTGATCACACTGAGAGAATTGAGTGTAGGAACATTTACATGTGTAAATGTAAAGAAGAGAAGTTGCAAGAGACGCAAAATCGAATGCTAATGTTTTGGTCAGTTCTCCTTCCACAGTGTAAACTTTTGAGCAAGCAAGCACACTCATTCTTTAAGTTGGAAGGTAAGCTATCTATGGCTAAAAGCATTTGATTAAACGGGTTCTAGTTTGGGAGAACCAAGCTTTAGAATTTGTAGGTGTCAAAATCGACTGTAAATAACTACAGTTTTAGACATAGGTGACTTGTTAAGTT
Organism: Ceratopteris richardii; assembly: GCA_020310875.1. Classification (NCBI taxonomy): domain Eukaryota; kingdom Viridiplantae; phylum Streptophyta; class Polypodiopsida; order Polypodiales; family Pteridaceae; genus Ceratopteris; species Ceratopteris richardii. The sequence goes on along the minus strand of CM035429.1, from coordinate 67,621,904 downwards.
CATTTCTCAAGATCTACTAAGTCTTTTGGAATGATTTAACTTGGAGGAGGTGCACAAAGTATAGGCGACACCTTATGCAAAGTTTTATCAAAAAATTTACATATTTGATAAGTCAATGAGTGAGTTATGTGCAGCAGACTTTCTGTGTAGTCACCTTCTTCAGAGTTTGTTCAAGATTTTGGAAATTGAGTATTGATCCTCCAAATTGGTGAAGGTTTTAAGTTATTCTTGATATAGAGGTGCTCTAACTTCAAGGATAACTTGTTCTTTTGGAGATTAACACTCTCCATCAGGACACACACCTTATCTTTATATAACAGATATCCATCATGGACATTGTAGTTCTTCCACTTGAATCCTTCTTGAGTACACGTCGATACTCCATCCTCACTGGAAACCCGTATATCACGATCCCCATTCTCAATGGCTTCCCAAATCTCGGGATATGCAGGATCAAGCCTACATTTCCCTCTAATGGACTCAAGTAGCTCACTAGTGATCTGAGTAAAACTCAGTCTATTGAGCATAGGCATGTGGCTAAGTGAATCAGCCACTACATTAAACTTTCCCTTCCTATACCTAAGCTCATAATCAAACTCCTAAAGGGTCTCTGTCCATCGGGGCTTAATGAAGCCACTTAATGCTCTCTTAATGCTCTTTTGATCAAACACTATCGTAACTTTGGCACCATATAAATAATGATGCCACTTCTTCAAAGCATGGACAATTGCATACAACTCCTTCTCATAGATGGAGTGATTCTTTTGAGCCGGTTCTAGTTTCTTGCTCTCAAAAGCTACTAGTTGATCATCTTGAACTAGAACTACTCCTATGGCAAAGTCACTCGCATCATTCTCAACCACAAATGGTTTGTTGAGATCTGCTATATGTAAAAGTGGAGCTGCAGCAATTGCTACTTTCAATTTCTCCATAGTTTGCTTCTATTCGTCTCCCCAATGAAAGCCTTTCCCTTTCCCTTTAAGTTGTTCCGTCATCGTGACAGCAATTTTGCCATAGTTCTTAATGAATCTTCGATAGAAACCTGATAAACCTAAGAAGAACTGCAACTCTTCTAGGTTCCTTGGATGTGGCCATTCTATAATAGCCCTTACTTTTTCAGGATCCATCTGGATTCCATCCTGGGAGACTATATGCCCAAGGTATCTAACTTCTGTCTTGAAAATTTCACACTTTGACTTCTTAACAAAGAGTGAATTTTGCCTTAGCACTTGAAATACCTCTCTTAAGTGTTCCAAGTGCTCCTCTTCTCATGCACTATAGATCAGAATGTCATCCAAAAAATCTACTACAAAGTGTCCTAGATAAGGCCGTAAAACACTATTCATGAGATTCATGAAAGTGGCAGGAGCATTGGTGAGACCAAAAGGCATCACCAAAAACTCATAGTGCCTATATCTAGTCCTAAATGCAGTCTTAGGGACATCCTCTGCCCTAATCCTGATCTGATGATATCCTAATCTAAGATCAAGCTTGGTAAAGTCCCTAGCTTGATGTAACTGATCAAATAGATCTTCCAAGAATTGGAAACCTATTTTTGATAGTTACCTTATTGAGTTCTCTATAGTCTATGCATAGCCTCATAGAGTCGTCTTTCTTTTTTACTAGGAGCATTGGCGATGCCCAAGGTGAGTTACTAGGTTTAATGAAGCCCTTATCTAAATAATCCTGCAATTGCCTCTCAACCTCCTCATGCTGAGAAACACTAAGCCTATAAGGTGGCCTGCAAATAGGGTTAGTGCTAGTAACAACCTCAATGGCATGGTCAATGTCCCCTCTCTCAGGTGGTAGCCCTCTAGGTAAGTCAGTGGGAAAAACATCTCTATACTCAAACATAAGATCCTTAAAACTTTTAACACACTCTTGCAAAAAAGAATAGTAGAAAGTCCTGTCCATATTTACATTCCTAGCATGAAAATATACATCAAATGGGTTGTCTGTACAATGCTCCATATCATGACTATACAATAAAAACATCTCTTGTACATGCTTAGAATAACAAAGACTATACAACTCTAATGATGAAATGAGAGGTGCACTAGGTACATCTCTCTCTCCCTGAATACAAACTTTACTTCCATTCTTTTCAAACTCAAGTGTGTTGTTTTGATAGCTATGTTTAAGTGTGTCTCACAACCCATATAGCCACTCTCTTCCTGACACAAGGTTTATCCTCTCCATATTCATAATTTGGAAGTCCATATAATCTGTATAGTCTTGCATCTTGACTTCCAAATTGGATACCATAGTATTCCATATCCTCTTATCTTGCCCTTGCATCATGGATACAATGTATTTATGTGCACTAGGTTGTTGGGGAATCTTTAATTTCTTGACCAGAGCATAGTTTATAAAATTATGAGTGGTAGAGTCATCTATCATGACCCGCACCCTGGTCCCGTACACACTATCATGCAGTTTAACTAAGTCATGTGGTCCAGACTACGGTGACCACAATGACTGAGTCAAACAATAGGTGTGCTCTATATCCTCATGCATCACCTCCACTCCCTTGCAGCTAGAGCTGCGATGAATAGGAAGGGTTTGCACCAGGTGGACCACCTTTTTGCCCTTTTCGGGGCAGTACTAGTCTCTGGTCCCTTCTTCTTTTCTTCCCCCTTCTTGAGTGGACAGTTCCACTGTGAATGGCTAGGAGACAAACACCTAAAACACAGATTCTCTCGTTTGGCCCTCTCAAATTGATCTGCGGATAACCTAGGGCCTTGTGATCTTTGTTTTTTAATAAAACTTTGTTTTTCCCAAAAGGCAACTTCTTTTTTAATTCATTCGTACTAAGAGGCTTGAGGAGCTGATCCGTCTCCATATGAGTATATTGAGGACGGTTATGATCTTCATAGATCTGTGCATACTTGATCGCCTCCTCAAACGTCTTAGGCGCATTCCTTCTGACTTCCCTCTTTATGGCTTTATTTAAGCCCCTAACAAACCCTCTGGTCTTCTGGAAGTCATCTAAACCCTTAAGTTTCAAAATGATCTCTCTATAGTGGGATAGGTAGACCGTAAGAGGCCTACCTCTCTATCCCAATTCCTCTCCTCCTCATTCTCAGGAAGAAACTCTTTTAGAAAAAGAGTCTCAAACTGAGTCCAATCAGTAGGAATAGAGTTCGCCTCCTTAAGACTCATCCACCACTTGTAAGCACGTGGGCCGAGGGAGAGACTCGCCTCTAGCACACAGTACTCTGGTGGGGTGCCCTTCAATTGATGCAAATCATGTCACTTTTGTAAAAAAGCGTAGATTGCATCCTTGTTCCTATCTCGGTCATCCCCCGTAAAGGTAGGTGGCTTCAAGTCTTTCAGGAGGGGAGCTTCGCTAGAGCTCTCTCCTTTGTGTTTATTAGGAAGAAAAGTATCTTTCCTAGTAATCTCTAGAGGAATAGGAGGGGTTTCTCTTTCCTTCCTAGCTAGGAAAGAGGTAATGCTAGTCTCAAGTGAGATCATTTAAGACTTTAGCTGTTGTATGAGAGATGTGATGCTACCAAGATCTCGAATTTAAGGGTTTGCTCTTTCAAGTCTATGAATTGATCATGAGTGACAAACGCATCTAAAAGTTCCTCATATGTATACTCTTCTTGTTCACGCTCTTTTTCTTCTAAGTTTTCTTCTACTTCTTGCCCTAGTTCTACTTCTTCCATTCTAGAATCAGGATCCTCTAGTTACTCTTTAGATGGAGAAGTGTGTTCAACTACTTGTTTGCCTTTAGATTCCATGTTTTACTTCCCTTCCCCCATTTGCTAACTAGAGTATATGAAAATGAATGCAAGTAAAGCTTAAATATGCAAGAAGAAGAGAAATATATCACAAGAGCACTTCCCTGTTACAAAATAAAGCTGCGGAAGCAAAATCCAAGTGATCCTTGAAGCTTTATGTCGTTGATTTTGAATCCTCACCAGGGCCAAACAAAAATTGGAAATGTCCGATTGGTCCGGAGAGGTTCTAATCACCAAAAACCAACAAGAACAATGCCAAAATCACGTAGCAATAGCCCCAACCAGGAAAATTGAGTAAAATTGAACAACTTTTGAGATTTGACAGTCCTTGCCAGTCCAAGAAATGTAGCCCAACACCTGTATTTCAAAGATATAATGCTATCACTTGAAACTAGGACCGGAAGTGGTCACCTAGTTCCTGTTGAAGCACTGCAGAGAGATTTTGCTTGACCAAATCTCGTCCAAATCCAAGAATGATGGTCTCTAAGCAAAGCTTAGAAGTATAGCTTCATAACGTCACTAAAATTTTTTAAATCGGCTATCGTATGAGGAAGCTATGGTGCGGAGAAGCCGGGTATGTCACGAGTAGGAAGTGGAAAAGCTAATCTTCATGGAAGGGTGACTTTGAGAAGCTCCAAACTAAGAAACTGAAGCTTTTTTATCAAACTTAAAACGCATACCCCATCTTCACAGCCCATATTACATGTATGCATCATTATTTTGCCCAAAATCTTGATTCATAGCATCACTTTTGTACTCCAAAATTCCAGAAAAGTTTCAAATTTTTTCCCTAACCTTCAGTTTGAGCTCACTATGGATTCGAAACAAAACTTGAAATGCCTGCTGAGGAGTTCCTTTATCCCACATAGGCACGAGTAGCAGCCTTTTAGGAGTATATGTAGAGAATGAGAGCCTTCACTCCATCATCCAAGAGGAGGGGAGGAGGGAAGCTCCGATTGCTGAGCTCTCTGTTGTGCACTCCATCACTTATCCGTTCGCGGACCTGTTGGTGCCTCGATGTGTGTGTCCGTGGGCCATCTACCGCCATCTCTTGGGCTCGAATACCAATGTTGTACTCTTCGGATGAATCCCCTCACTTTTGGGGAAAGGCTTGGCACAAAATACAAGGATGCTTCCTCTCTGAGAAAGAACATGCATGCGAAACTAACACGGAGATCGATGTCTGATCTTGCCGCCCAGCCACGTACTATCTCCATAAAATACTCTCTATTTTTCCATAATCAAAGAGTGGCCCATGGCTCTACACATGGGTGCCACTTGGCACTCATGTGTGAGCCCATCTGTATGAATTAAGAGGTGGTTCACACCTCTCTCAAAGGTTACTCCATATAACAGTAGTAGAAAAGGTGTATGAAGGGACCTAGGTATTGGGTTCATTTCACTTTTAGTGTGCAAATATGAGGGATTAAATTCCACCAAATGGTATCATAGCAAGAAACATCCTTTGAATACTCTAGGAGAAGGACACAAAAGCTTGGACATCAAGGCTAAGAGGTACATTTCAGTGTAACCCTAATTTCACATTCATTATGGTAGATCTAGGTCAAAAAGTGGAGCTGCTTGATAAAGATAACTATTAGCCATGGAGGTTCAGAGTCATGAACTACCTCATGAGCAAAGATTTGTCCTATTGTGTGTGGAGATGAAGATAAGGCCAATGTGGACCCCAAAGATCCAAAGGACATCAATCAAGAATTGAAGATGTTGAAGGATTGGGAGGAAAGGAATAGGAGATCTATCTTCTACATATCACAAGTAATCGCTAATATTATGATTGGTCATATATCAGATTTTGATCATGCAAGAGGTGTTTGGGAGGCCTTAGAGAAGATATATGCCACTTACACAAGAAGCAAAAAGTTGAAACTTAAGAATGAACTCCATTCTTTGAAGAAGGGTAGTGGTCAATCTATTGTTGACTACACTTTGAGGGTGAAGGAGTTAAGGGAGCAATTGGCATCCATTGGCTACAAAGTAGATGAGGAAGACCTTGTGCAGATTACTCTCAATGGGCTGAAAGGGGAAGACAAGTGGAAACCCCTTATTACTACCATCTTGTATAGATCCTCTACCAACTCTTGAGGAGTTGATCCCACACCTAGTGGCAAAAGAAGTTTCCATAGGAGATATATCCAAGAAGGATGATCACTCACATGTCCTATACGCTAGAAAGGGCAAAGGCAAGAGTGTCAAGAAGGGGAAAGAAGGAAAAAGTAAGTGGAAGCAGTCCAAGAAAGAATATTCAGATTCAGAAGGAGAAAGCAAGGCATCATCTTCAAGGAAGGGCAAGAATGGCAAAGGGAAAAACAACCCTCATCAAGGTAAAACATATTTTATATGTGGTAAGCACAATCATATTTCTTCAAATTGTTGGTTCAAGGATGAGAGAGGCAAGATGAAGAAGGAGCAAGGGAACTTTGCTAACAACTCCTAAAAGGATGATGAGAAGGAGACCCTCCTAGCCATGAGACATGGCTACACTAGTGATCCCAAGGATACAAAGTGGTACATAGACTTTGGATGCTCTAATCACATGTCATGTATGGAGGAATCTTTTGTTCATATGCAAGTCCCAAGCTCAAAAGTTTGTGTGGAGACAAGAGACAACATTGAGCATCCCATTACACATGTGGCAGATGTGAAGCTAGGTGAAAGTAAATCTATCAAGACTCTTAAAGATGTGTTCCATGTTCCATCTATTTCCAAGAACCTTATCTCTATAGGACAGATGGTAGAGAGAGGTATTCAAGTTATATTTGATGCAAAAGGGTGCATGGTGAAGCAAGGATGCAAGATCATTGCCAAGGGAAGGAAAAAAGGCAGATTGTTCACACTAGATGTTGCTCCTACACACAACAAGCTATGTTATGTGATGATTGGTAGCAAAAGGATTGCAGAGATTGATCTGTGGCACAAGAGGGTAGGACATATCAATATTCCCAAGTTAAAAAGAATGTGCAAAGCAGGTTTATTGTAGGCACTACCAAATCTTGAAGGCCAAAGCCTACATGAGTTTTGTGATGCTTGTCAGCTAGGTAAGCAAGCAAGGAAGCCATTTCCAAAGAGTGAGTACAGATCCTCTAAGCTCTTGGAGCTTATACACTCAGATGTATCGGGCCCTAGCACGGAGGCTTCATTGGGAGGAGCCAGGTACTTTCTCACTTTCATTGATGACCACTCAAGAAAGGTACGGCTATATATTATCAAGGAAACATCAGAAGTGTTTTCATACTTTCAGAAGTTTAGGTCCCTTATTGAGAAAGAATGTGATGCACACATCAAGACACTGAAGTCACATGGAGGGGGGTAGTATTTCTCCAAGGAATTCATAAAGAACCTACAGGATAATGGCATAAAGAGGCACTTTACATGCAAGTATACCCCTCAACAAAATGGTGTTGCAGAGAGGAAGAATAGGCATTTGGTTGAGATAGCTAGATGTCACATAAATGAAGGTATGTTACCATCTCTTATTGTGTTGATGCTATGAATACAGCTTGTTACTTGATAAATAGGGTTCCAACAGGTGGTGTGCACAACTTGACTCCACACGAAGTCTATTATGGCAAGAAACCAACCATGGAGCACCTCAAGATATTTGGATGTGTATGCATTGTTCATGTTCCTAGTGAAGTGAGAATAAAGTTAGAGACCAAGAGTGAGAAATGTGTGCTCATTGGCTACTCAAATGAGCAAAAAGGCTACATGTGCTACAATCCTCTCTCAAAGAAACTATACCTATCAAGAGATGTTGTGTTTGATGAGTCAAGGTCATGGTATGGAGACAAGGGCAAGGCAAAGTTGGATGAAGAGGATCAAAAGGAGTATGCAGACTTTGATGCGCAGATTCAACCTCAAGATTCAATCACAATCAGTGGACCAAAGGCTTCTACATCTAAGGTACACTGATATGATCACTCTTACACTTATGATTATGAAAGCTTGTCCCCTACTTCAAAGTATAGAAGGCTATAAGAGATAGACTATGACACTAGGGAAGCTCAAGAGGAGTCAAAAGAGGAAGAGCTTGAGGAGGTCATTACTCCTAATGTAAAGCTAAATAGATTCAAGAAGCAATATCCCAAAGGTCAGGAGAGGAGTTCTACAAGGAAGAAGGCACCCCCACAAGGTACACATATAGTCCTTTCATGGCAAAGCATTATGCATACATGATGAATGTCACTGCAGATCAAGGGCCACGTTCTTATGAGGAGGCAAAGACCAAACCAGAGTGGAGGAAAGCTATGTATGAAGAGTTCAAAGCTCTGAAGGAGAAAAACGCTTGGGAACTAGTACCCAAGAAGGAAGGCATGAAGATAGTCCAAAACACATGGGTGTACAAGACCAAGAGGAATGTAGATGGCAGCTTGCCAAGGTACAAGGCTAGACTAGTAGCAAAAGGCTTCACACAGACACAAGGGGTGGATTATGAGGAGACTTTTAGCCCTGTGGAAAACAAGGCTACCATTAGAGCTCTCATAGCCCTATGTGCAGCAAGGAGGTGGCCTATCTACCAGATGGACATAAAGAATGATTTATTGAATGGTGTATTACAAGAAGAGGTGTTCATTGAACAACCTCAAGGGTATGTAGATCCACAACATCCTACCTATGTTTGCAGGTTGAAGGCGGCCTTGTATGGCCTAAAGCAAGCCCCAAGGGCTTGGAATCAGAGGCTAGTGGACTTCTTGAAGAGATGGAGTTTCTCTCCAAGTGATGGAGATCCATCCTTGTATATGAAGAAAACAAATGACAAGATATGTTTGATATGCATATATGTAGATGATCTCCTTGTGATAGGTGATGATGATGCAGGGATAAGGACCATCAAATAGAAGCTTGGAAGAGAGTTCAAAATCTCAGATTTAGGTGTACTAAAGTACTTTCTTGGCATTGAGGTGATCTATGGGAAGGAAGTTATCTATCTCTCTCAAAAGAAATATCTTCTAGATGTGTTGTTTAGGTTTGGCATGATAGATTGCAAACCAATAGCTCAACGTATGGATTCAAATGTCAAGTTAAGCAAGGAAGATGGTAAGAAGCTAGAAGACCTTACACTATACAGGAGCATTGTGGGATCATTGAGCTACGCTACACTCACAAGGCCTGACTTGTGCTACATAGTTGGATTTCTATCTCAGTTCGTGCATGCAGCCACAGATACACATCTCAATCATGCAAAGAGTGTTAAGGTATGTGAAGAGTACAATTAATCATGGGTTGCTATACAGGTATGATGAAGGACTTCAAGTAAGAGCATGGAGTGATGCAGATTGGGCAGGGAGTGTTGATGATAGATGGTCAACTTCTAACTATGTTTTCATGCTAGGTACAAAAGCAATTTCATGGATGAGTAAAAAGTAGCCCACAATTGCATTGAGTTCAACAGAGGTTGAATACAAATCTTTAGCCCTCACTACATGTGAAGCAATGTGGCTTAAGAAGTTCTTCAAAGATCTTGGCATAGAACTTGAACTAATTCCAGTGTATGGAGATAACATGTCAAGCCTACATCTTGTTAACAATCCCATGTATCATGCAAGAAGAAAGCACATTGAGGTGCATTACCATTATGTAAGGGAAAAGGTTGCAAGTGGGGACATTAATGTTCATTTTGTAGGTACAAAAGAGCAAGTTGCAAATACCTTCACCAAAATCTTGGATGTGACCAAGTTAAGAAAGTTTTCAAAAGCAATGAGCTTGCTTGATATGGACACTACCACCTTAAGCTTGAGAGGACGTTGAAAATGTGAACTATGCAAGCTTTAGGTGGATAAAGGGGTCAAACGACCTTAATGTGGCCAAAAGTCACGACTCAAAACACTTACGATAGTCTCAAGGTCGGGCAAGGTTGAGGGAATCCTAAGGCGGTGAAAAAGTCGGAAGAGGCATCCAAAATCTAATAAAAGAAGGTGAAGATTCATCAAATGCATGGAAGTCTCGCAAGTCATTGAAGACTAAGAGATATATACTCAAGGAGGCTCAAGGCGAGAGTCATCCAAGGCTCACGCAGCTCAAAACACACCAGTCCAAGCTCGGAAAAACACAAAGGAGGGTTTTATATGCACAAATGAAGAGCAAGGAGGAGCTATCAAGCCCACACCCCCGCTAGTCTCTTGGTAGCAAAAACGGTTTATGAAGGGACCTATGTATTGGTTCATTTCACTTCTAGTGTGCAAATCTGAGGGATTAAATTCCATCACATTATGCATTAATGCACTATGTATGCATAGTATTCATTTGCATATGTTTCATTATGCATGCATGTTTGTATTTGTGTATGTTGCATGTATGCATTAATGTGTCATGTATCCATGTATTCATTTGCATTATGCTTTGATGCATTATGTATGCATGTTTGCATTTGCAAATGATGAATATATGCATTAGTTCATTATGTATGCATGTATGCATTTGCATATCTCGCATTACACATTAATGTATTATGTATGCATATATGCAATTGCATATGTTGTGTTATGCATTGATGCACTATGTATGCATTTGCATATGTTGAATGTATGTATCCTGCATGGAAAATTGCTAGGCTCAATTGTTGCTTTTATATCAATCTCACAATTTCCTTTTTCTAACCCTTCAAATGGTCAAGATAATCATCAAAACATGAGATTACCTATTCATCGTTTTTCCACCCAACCATATGACTCCAAAGACCAAACCTTCAACTAGCCATTTCTCTCAAGATCCATATGGGGATCCACACATTATATGCCACTCCATGATCTAATATGGAGTGTATTCCCACTCATTACCTCAAAAAAATGGAGCACTTTTCTTTTTATGTTGAGGCTAATGTGAATGCCTCTATTGGTGATAGAACTAGGGCAATTTTCACCACCATTTTAGTATTATAATTTCCTTCAATGTGATGAAACTGTACGTTTTCATGCAATTTCTATGAAGAAGCCTTATTTTTCCATGTATATTGCAACTTTTCATTAATGTATGGGCTTGATCTTATCTACTTTATTTGGTTCTTGTACAACATGGAGTTCTATTTTATCATCAAGTTTCTTGTACATGAAAATCTATGCATGTGGCTCAATAAGTTATAGCTTCTCTTCAAGTTTCTTGTACATGAAAATATATGCATGCAATTCTAAGTATGTTCACACACATCACTACCGAATGGAAGATAGAAAAGGAGGTTTTCTCTAAATTGTTCAATTAAATCGTAATCAATCTCTTCAAAGAATTTATTAGAAGTGTCTCCATGTCAACCTTACAGCTTTAAATCTCCTGTACATGCAAGTATGTCAATAGATGAATGTTGAGATGGTGTGGAGTTCATGGCCTAGGAGTATGCCCACATTACCATTTGAAATACTTTTATCTCGCATGACAACATTTGAGCTAAAAACACGAGGTCAAAAATATCTATCTTATATTGAAGTAGTTGTGAGCAAGGATGCACTAGTGTGTGTGTGTGTGTGTGTGTGTGTGTGTGTGTGTGTGTGTGTGTGTGTGTGTGTGTGTGTCAGAGAGAAAGAGTGAGCGAGAGAGAGGGGAGAGAGAGAGAGACTCAAAATGAAGCGCATAACTATCCTACATGGAAAATTGCTAGGTTTATTTATTGCTTTTATATGAGTCTCACAATTTCCTTTTTCTAACCTGTAAAATGATCAAGATAATCATCAAAACATGAGATTATCTATTTGTTGTTTTTCCACCCAACCATGTGACTCATAAAACCAAACCTCTAACTAGGAGTGTATTCCCACCCATTACCTCAAAAAATGGAGCACTTGTCTTTTTATGTTGAGGCCAATGTGAATGCCTCTAATTGTGATAGAACTAGGGTATTTTCACCACTATTTCAATATTATAATTTTCTTCGATGTGATGGAAATGTAAGTTTTCCTGTAACTTCTATGCAGAAGGCTTGTTTTTCCATGTAAGTTGCCACTTTTCGATAATCTATGGGCTTGATCTTCTCTGCTTTATTTGGTTCTTGAACAACATGGAGTCCTCGTTTCTCTTCAACTTTCTTGTATATATATATACCTTCATAAGTTCAGAATTATCCAAACTTACGAACTCAAGATAAAGAACACAAACACATACACATTGGAAAAAAACAACAAACAAAAGCAAGAGACTTAAGATCAATATAAGACATGAAAAATACAAACAAGAAAAAAAACCAATACAAAATGGGACACACACAAAAACAAAAAAAAAAAGATAAAAATGAAAAAAATAATAATATATAATTAAATAATAAATAACAATAATAATAATAAATTTTAAAAAAATAAATAAATAAAATATATATAAACAAAAATGAAATTATAAAAATAATAATAATAATAATAATAATTATATATATATATATATATATATATATATATATATATATATATATATATATATATATATATATATATATATATATATATATATATATATATATACAATGAAAATTAAACAAAACAAAAAGTGCATCGTCAACTTCTATGTCAATCCTACACAAGAAGTATCAAAATTAAACTTTATCATGCATAGCTTGAACAAATAGCTATGACATCCCTTCTCACATCATCAATGCCCTAGAGTAGGTGCAGACTTTAATAAAGAGTCTCTCTAAATCAAGGTCTTTAACAAAGTCAATGAACTGAGTTTCTATCACTTCCGCAAGTGAAGTGAACTGAGTTCTCTTCAAGTTTCTTGTACATGAAAATCTATGCATGTGGCTCAATAAGTTCCTTTTTTTTCCTTGCACCTCCATTTATTACATAAGCCTTACAATAAACGCATTGTCTCTAAGCTATGTTGTGGGATTTCAAAGTTTTCACAAGAAATTATTAAAACTGATATAAACACAAGCTTAACAATTCTAATAATACTTTCAATGTTCCAAGAAAATGAAATGCATTCCCAAGTGCAAGAAGTCCTCAAATTAATGATTCACTTTTCTCATTAGGTTTAAATCCAAGTTTGACAATATATTTTTGGAAAACAGACACCCTTAGAGGAAGGAGAAGAGGATTGTGAGAGGAAAAGTGTGATTGATGATGTATGAAGATAGAAGAAATTAATGCTATTTTTTATGGTCTTGATGTGTTGACACTTGACAATATTGTGCCCACTAAGGCACTTATCGTTGATTCTCTTTCCCACATGTGGCTACTAGATTTTGGTGCTTCTTTCCATGTGACACCACATAGAGGATTATTGTCTACTTATGTAGAAAAGTATCTTGGTATTGTGAGACTTGGTGACTCGTACCAGTGAACACTTTTGGGATTGGAGATGTGTTTTTATAGTACATTGAAGGTTCAAAACTCACCAAGCATAATGTATGCAATTTACCTAAGTCATCATGTAGTTTGATATCTGTTGGTCAACTTGATGACCTCAGTTACAAGGTGGTTTTCTATGTTTAGTCCTTTTGCATATGAAAGCATACATTACTTCTCATTGGGTACACCCCAAAATGATTTGTTGCTTATTAAATTGTCTTTCAAATATGCATAAAAGCATGTAGGAAAGTTTGGAGAAAAATAATGCTATTTTTTATGATCTTGATGTGTTGACACTTGACAATTTTATGCCCATTGAGGCACTTATGGTTGATTCTCTTTCCCACATGTGGCTACTAGATTTTGGTGCTTCTTCCCATGTGACACCACATAGAGAATTGTTCTCTACTTATGTGGAAAAGTCTCTTGGTACCATCAGAATTGATGACTTGTACCAATGTGACATTATCGAGATTGGAGATGTGGTTGCATAGTACATTGATGGTTCAAAATTCACTATGCATAATGTGCACCATTTACCTCAGTTATCATGAAGTTTGATATCAATTGGTCAACTTGTTGACCTCGGTCACAAGGTGGTTTACTATGAAGCTTTTGAGATAATTAATGCTATTTTTTATGATATAAATGTGTTGAAACTTGACAATATTATGCCCACTGAGGCACTTATGGCTAATTCTCTTTCCCACACAGTGCTTCTTCCCATGTGAGGTCACATAGAGAATTGCTCTCTACTTATGCGAAGAAGTCCCTTGGTACCGTGAGACTTGGTGACTCTTACTAGTGTGACCTTGTGGAGATTCAAGATATGGTTGTGTCGTACATTGATGGTTCAAAATTCACTATGCATAATGTATTTACCTCAATCATCATGCAATTTGATATCAATTGGTCAACTTGATGACCTCCGTTAGAAGGTGGCTTTCTATGTTTAGTCCTTTTGTATATCAAATCATACATTACTTCTCATTGGGTACACCCCAAAATGATTTCTTCATTATGAAATTATCTTTCAAATTATTCATAAAAGCATGTAGGAAGCTTTTGAGATGAGAAGTAAATATATTGACATCGAAGATAGAAAAGGAGGTTTTCTCTAAATTCTACACTTAAATCGTAATCAATCTCTTCAAAGTATTTATAAGAAGTGTCTCCATGTCAACCTTGAAGCTTTTAAATCTCTTGTACATGAAAGTATATCAATACATGAATGTTGAGATGGTGTGGAGTTCATGGCCAAGAAGAATCCCCACATTACTATTTGAAATACTTTTATCCCACGTGACAACATTTGAGCTAAAGACATGAGGTAAAGAATATACGGAAGCAGCTATGAGCATAGACACGCTAGTATATGTGTGTGTGTGAGTGATAGAGAGAGGGGGGAGGAGAGAGAGAGAGGGGGGGGGGGGGGAGAGAGAGAGAGAGAGAGAGAGGGGGGGGGGGGGGGGGGGAGAGAGAGAGAGAGAGAGAGAGAGAGAGACCCATAAAATGAAGCTCATAATTATTCTACATGGAAAATTTCTAGGTTCAACTATTGCTTTTATATCAATCTCACAATTTCCTTTTTCTAACTCTTAAAATGGTCAAGATAATCATCAAAACATGAGATTATCTATTTGTTCGTTTTTCCACCCAACCATGTGACTCATTTCTCTCAAGATCCATATGGCACTCCTCATGTTGGCCACTAGACACACATTATATGCCACTCCATGATCTAATATGGAGTGTATTCCCACCCATTGCCTCAAAAAAATGGAGCACTTGCCTTTTTATGCTGAGGCTAATGTGAATGCCTCTATTGGTGATAGAACGAGGGCATTTTCACCACTATTTCCATATTATGATCTTCTTCGATGTGATGGAAATGTAAGTTTTCATGCAACTTCTATGAAGAAGGCTTGTTTTTTCATGTAAGTTGCAGCTTTTCATGATGTATGGGCTTGATTTTCTCTGCTTTACTTGGTTTTTGTACAACGTGGAGTTCTAGTTTCTCTTCAAGTTCCTTGTACATGAAAATCTATGCATGTGGCTAAATAAGTTCCTTTTTTTTCTTTCCACCTTCATTTATTACATAAGCCTTACAATAAACGCATTTTGTCTAAGCCATGTTGTGGAGCGCACGTTTTAAATTTGTTGGATACGTCCTATTCTTGCCTGTTCATAGAAAAGAAAGTCATGCTGTCACGTCCACTTTCTGAATCAGTTCATCGAAAAAAATATTGGCATTCACAATTGAATGAATGTATTATAAGAAATAATAGTTATTTTCATTACTTAAATTTGAAAGGCGTTTCAATTTAAACACTCCGCACAGATCTTCCCTTTCACGTTCACTTGATGGTCATGTCTCATTCTTTTCGAAATATGACAACTGAGGTAGCTCCACTCTTTCTGCATGACGATTCCAATTTCTTGAGACAGCAAGAGCTGGAGCATGTTCGAATGTTAAAAAGGTGAGTAGCAATTTGTGTTTTTTCGGCCCAGTTTCTCTTTTTATTTTTTGTGAGATGATTGGACACAATACCGATGTCAATGGCACACTAGGTATTTGATACAACTGGATTTTGAAGTTCTCCATGTTAAGTTTATTCACTTCACAATCCATGCTCTCAATTTTCAATGCCTTAGAGAGGATATTCAATCCTTACAGGTGGCTTCAAACGTGTAAATACAATATTCTTTTAACTCCATCCCACACAAGCAAGGGTTGAATGCCACAGAGCCTGATGCGCTGCTAAGCATAGGAGCGATGTTCAGTCTTTAAACACAAACCTTTTTTAATTTTAAGGCATATTCGTCATAGCAGATTGGTTTCTTTCACCAGAGTTCTCATTGTGATTGTACCCTGGCTACATCATCACCATCTTTTATGAAGGTTTTTAATGGTTAGTTGGAGAAGGATGTCATTCTACCTTCCCTTGTACATTTCTGCACTGATTTTCTTTCAGATTTTTTTTAAATAATAATAAGATACATCGTAAGATCAAACTCCTTAAAAGTAGTAGTAGCTAAATAAGGGAAAAATTTTACGACTCTTTTCAGTTCACTTTAGTCCCATTATTGAGCACGAATCGATTAAGTATGATGGGCAACAATGATAAACTCAATGTATGAGACAGGCAGAGGGAAAACAAGATTTGAACTGCATAACACTGAAATTATTGCTTGTAGATAAATTAATGCAATCAATGTATGGTTGATAAAGACAATCTAAATTTGATCAGTGTATAAGAAAATCACATGTTAGACTATTACGTAATTACAGCTGAAAATAGTGCTTGTGCACAT
>CM035429.1:67583059-67595559 GCA_020310875.1 Ceratopteris richardii | reverse complement strand
CACATGTTGAAAGCATAAAAAATATATTTTTTTTTAATTGGAACAGTTCCATACGGAACGTGTCCTACGTTCCAAACATGTTTGGAACGCATTCCAAACCTACCTTGATTCGGTCACTCTTGTGTATGGCCAAAGATCTCGAGAGTAGACTTGGGTATAGATCAAAGTCACCAGGGGACGGGGACGGGTCCCGGAGACGGTGGTGTCCCCGGGACGGGGACGGAGCCTAGGGTGTCCCGGGGACAGCACCAAAAAAAACGCTGATTTTTTCAAAATAATGAGATGAAACTTATGTACAAACAATTCCTCAACATGTGAAATGACCAATAATAAGAAAAACATAGAAAAAAAGTGTTTTTTAAGTATAAACGATGAGCACGTTGAGTCGTTGGCAGTTGAAAAAAGTTAGTAGTTAAATGGTACTCCAAGAGTTGAAACTTACAAAGTTACAAGTGATAAGTGACAAGTCTCATGTATTTCATCATGTCAAAAAATAGATTCTACATCATCATCATATCAAAAAGATGTTACATCATTAGATAAAAAGATCTTATATCATACGATCGATGGACAAATGCCAAAAAGACTACATATGATGGGAACATAAATAAGAAATGTAAAAGGCAGCAGGCTACAACATAAATGTGATGACTATGGAGAATCCAAGTGGGGAGTCATAGTGACAGACTCATTTTCTGCAACACAATCAGTGGTTGCTGCATCTTCATGTTCTTCACTTGGTCCGATCCCTGCTCTACCTCCCATTCTCTGAAAAGATCTCCCTCCATGCATTGCGTCCGTCGAAGCATCCTCAAATTTGCACTGACAAACACAAGATCACTAGAACGCTGCACACCAAGCCTGTTCCTCTTCTTAGAGGCTACATGTCCATACACACTCCATAGTTGCTCAAGGCAACTCGTGGTGCAAGCCTGGCTAAGTTCCGAATGGCCAATTGTTGAAGCTCTGGACCATCAGAACCAAAATCCTCCCACCATAGGGCAGCACCAACACGTAGCCTATCCTCTTGGGCATCTGCACATGCATATGAAGCATCTTTCCCTGTTCTATATTTGGATAATTGATCTCTGATAAGTCGCCTAGCTGCACTATCCGGGACAAATCTCTCTAATATTTTCCTCCATCCATTAGCTACCTCTGGATCTGCATATTCCTTTTTATCTTGAAATTCTGGATCCAACATGTATGCTCCTGCGTGAAGTGGAGAGTAGTATGCATCCCATCTGCTAACACAAATAGCTGAAAGTTCTTCATACCTATCATTATCATTCACCAATGTTTTTAGTGCTTCAATTGTGCGATCCATAGCTTCATACACTTTACCAATACATGGCTCCATGGAATCCACAATTTTCAATAAGTGCACAAGTGGATGAACAATATCCACGATGTGAGAAATGTTTTCCCACCATGCTGCATCATCAGCTAATCTTCTAAATTGCTTTCCTGCTGAAGTAGAAGCTTCTGGCATCCTCGCGAATTCATCACTCAATAAAAGCCCTCTCAAGACACCACTACATTTTACTACTCGGTGTAACATAGTGAAATTATATGCAAACCTTGTGTCTGAGTACTTGAGCAAAGCAAGAGTAGATCTCTTGCTAAACTCATTCTTCACACGAGTATGGTTGTTGATGAAGCTAACCAATGAATTTGCCTCATTGATTACAGGCAAAATCCAATCCAAAGTCCCAATGTCTTTGAGAATATTATTTAAACAATGAGCCATGCAAAAGCAAATAATGATGTGAGGGTACAAATTTTCAATAATTGCACCTGCAACTCTATTTGCAGGCTCCCCATCTGCTACAATGCAAACCACATTTGATGGCCCGACAATCTCTATTGCACTTGCCCACTCAGCAGCAAGTACATCAGCTGACTTTCCTGTGTCGGATGCATCATGTGATGAGATGAAGTACATCTCCCCACGAGAATAAGCTACCACTCCATGGATAGAGCGTCGTTGGACATCACTCCATCCATCCACAAGCAATGATACTCCGTTTCGTTCCCATGATTTTTTAATGGTCTCGCATGCGGCTTCCACAAGCTTCTTCTCTTTCTCCAACAAAGTGGTGCGCAAGCTCTCGGAGGATAGAGGCACATAGTGTGCTCCATATTCACCAATCTTCTTTACCATATCTTTGAAATATGGTGATCTATGGAAAAGTTAAACAAATAAGATTTATAAGTAATGGCTTATGGCCCATGGGAGTGTCAAAATCTGAAAATCAGCAAATATTGAAACAAAATGAAGATTCAATTCTTACCGAGCCGCATTGAAAGCTATGTGGTCATGGTAAAAAAAGAGTGCCACTGCAGTATCCACCTCCTCTTTCAATACGGGATTCCAATTTTCATGGAGTGTTTGTTGACGTGATGGACGCACATAGGGCATTCCCGATGGTGTAGAGGAAGTAGGAGTAGGATGAGGAGTGGAAGTAGGAGTAGGAGTAGGAGTAGGAGCACGAACCGGAACCGATGAAGATGATGCTCTTGAAGAGGATGGCATAGAAGACCTCACAAACGATGCCGGATCGATAGGAGCTTGTGAAGCACGCCGAGCATGAGCTTGAGCATCACTAATAGCAAGTTTGTTGACTAATTCTTGCTTCTTCTCCGAAGTGATTGCGGAACAAAATCTTACTTCATGTCCACGCTCATGAAGTAAGTGTGCACGCACCTTGTTTGCTCCACCGGTTCTCTTGTAGCCACATAGCTTGCAACTCCATGGTCTTGCACCACCACCTTCTCCAGCGGATACGGGAGATTCCACCTCTTCCCACCATGTCCACTTGCTTGTAGCATGCCTCCTCTTGGTGTTTGATCCACTTGTTCGCGATGAAGAAGCCATAGGACAAGAGAATGCTATAAGGAGAGAAGCAAGAAAGAGGAGGGTGAAGAGAGGGTTGAGAAGATAGAGCTCAGCCCTACTATATCCAAGGGTGAAGATAGCTCAGCTGCTCAAACCTTCACACACACAAGATGATTGCAATGAAGGAGCTAAGTGAGCTTGTGGCTTAAAGAGCTGAAGAGAGGGGTATTTATGCTTGTAAATGGGCCCAAAAGAGCCTTCTAGAAGTTTAGAAATTTCAAAAAATGGCGCCAATCCCTCCTAAAAAAAATCGGAAGCAAATTTTAAATTCAAAATTCAAAAAAAACTCCCTCCAAAACTTGCCCGATCGGCTGCCGTCCCCACACACCTCCTGTCACCGCGTTCCGTCCCCGGGACGCGTCCCCGGGACGCAGATCTTGTATCAAAGATGGCAACCGGGACGTCCCTCGTCCCCATATGGCGTCCCCACATTTTTTTGATCGGGGACGGCGTCCCGACGTCCCTAGGACCCGGGGACGCGTCCCATGTTACTTTGGTATAGATTCATGTGCTCTCTAGAACAAGTAATCCACTTAGCTTAGTGGTTAAGTCTCAAGGTTGTGAAAGAGGAGGTCTAGGATTCAGCCCCCATGGGGAGTATGGGGAGAGAGTTTTGCCCAAAGAGCTATAGAGCCTTCTAAATCAAGTTAACATGAGTTAACTTGAATCCAGAGAGACTTAACTCGAGAGGCAAGGACACCAATCACTAGTGTACTCTAGTGGAAGGTGTTAAAGCAACAGTGGAGATCACACCAACCACTAGTGGACTCTAGTGGAAGGTACTAAAGGTGTGGTGAGATCGTACATGCATTTGTGGACGTTAGTTACATATGTGGTCCTTGTTGATTCGAGCAGCTATCTATAGAGGCATAACGTTGAGAAGAGATTCATGTCTTTAGCATGTGGTGGTCCTAATTGTTATTTTGTTGCATTGGTATAAGAGCTTTAAAACTTCAATACCTTGTTGAAACAGATCTTTGAAAAGTTAAAGTCTTGAATCACCTAGAGTTTGACTCACAAAAAGTTAAGTATCTAGAAATTTGAATTGATTGCACAGAGTTTTAGTTCTTTCTTTTTGCTTTTCAAATCTTTTGGATTTTACTCATATAGATTATCTAAGCCTTTTCACGAAAGTCGAGAGTTAGCTGGTTAGACGCAGGTAACTAAATTAAACATCCCAGGTAAATGTACTATACAAGAACCCATTCAATCTTCAAAAGATCTTAAGCCTAAGTTGATTTATTCATTTGAGTTTGCTTCAAGTTAGAGAGCATAACTCTGATGACTCTCAAAGAGTTTCGTATACTCTTGAAAAGAAAAGTTAAGAATTGCTCATAAGGTTGATAATTCCCAAGAACTTAAAGCTAAAGATTTTGATAAAAGTGTCCTAAATTAGATAACTTTCATTTTACATTTGACTTGGTCAAGTTAAGGTAAGATTGACCACAAGTAAATGACAAACTTTCTCCTATATTCTACATAGAATTTTTCAAGCCCAATAGGACAAAGTAGTCCTCCAATCGGGTGAAAAAATCAAGTAAATGTTAGTTTGGAGTGGACCATAGTACAAACATCCAAGTTAGATAATTGGGACAACCAAACTTTTAGTTTTCCAAATCAAATTCAAGTGAATCAAGCATTCTCAAAGTCTTATCAAGGATAAGAATCCCACCTTAGTTACTAGGTCCATGCACCAGTGATGCCCAAAAATGGACTAGTAATTTGAATCCACCCATTTCACATGGTAGTGCCCAGATAGCACACAATGAAAACAATGAATTCGCTAGGAATGTTTTTTAATCCACCTTTATTATTCAGTCCCTACTTTGCACTCAAAACATTTATCAAGTGCAGATCTAGATGGTGTTTTGAATCATTTGGGCAAGGATCCCACCACAAAAATGAAACATGTTCTTCCACATTAGGACACGCGGCTCAAGGGTATGCCTACAGTTCCTATATATAGCTTTATTTTTTAGGACAAAAATTTTTTCAAAGGGGGGAAGGATGTAATAAAGTCAGTCTATGATCTAAGTGTCCAACTTGCTCAGTCAAAGCTAAATTCAGACATCGTTTGATCACTCGTACGTATGACCAAAGATCTTGAGACTAGACTTACGTATAGGTTCATATGCTCTCTAAAACAACTAATCCACTTAGCCTAGTGGTTAAGTCTCAAAGTTTTGAAGGAGGAGATTTTGTGTTCAACCCCCACGAGGAGCATGGTGAGAGAGTTTTGCCCAAAGAGCTCTAGAGCCTTCTAACTCAAGTTAACATGAGCTAACTTGAGCCCAAAAGAGACTTAGCTTGAGTGGCGAGCAAACCAACAACTAGTGGACTCTGGTGGAAGGTGCTAAAGCAATGGTTGAGATCACACCAACCACTAGTGGACTCTAGTGGAAGATACTAAAGGTGTGGTGGAGATCGCACATGCATTTCTGGACGATAGTTACATTTGTGGTCCTCGTTGATTTGAGCAACTATATATAGAGGCATTCGGTTGGGAGGAGAGTCATATCTCTAGCACATGGTGGTCCGAATTGTTAGTTTGTCACAAAATCTATGGATTTTAGCGAAATTCATGTTTGAAATGCACTTTGGGAATATTGTTGAAGCAATTATGGTGCTATTAGCAGAGTGATTTGAGTATTTTTTTTATTTCCCACTTCTGAAATTTTGGAGAAATTGCAAAACTTTCTTTGTGTTTACTGTATGAGCAGTTGATACGGGCACATATGTATGCATTGTCCAATACACATGTTGGGCATCTTTCACTAAGTTGATGTATTGCTGATTACTCATGTTGCAACAGCTTTAGTGATCATTTGCAGATATGGGATTATTGCAGATGTATCTTTGATGATATTGCTAAAGTGAGGGATATTACTATTGTACATTTATCAGCACTGTATCTTGCTTCTATTTGCTGAAGATTTGGGCTGAAATAGCTGAATATTCAGCTCATTGTTAGTTGTCATGAATTGCAACATCGAATTTCTGGTTCATTGTAGAAATATGGCTGCAAATGCTTCTAATAGCAGTGATACGAAATCCCACTTTGAACTCAAGAGGTTTGATGGCACTGGCTTTGATCCGTGGAAGGACAAGATGCAAAGTTTGACTCCCTCTTGGAAACCAAGCCTGAAA
The DNA here is from genome assembly GCA_020310875.1 of Ceratopteris richardii. Lineage (NCBI taxonomy): Eukaryota > Viridiplantae > Streptophyta > Polypodiopsida > Polypodiales > Pteridaceae > Ceratopteris > Ceratopteris richardii. The sequence goes on along the minus strand of CM035429.1, from coordinate 67,589,513 downwards.
CTATGATAAATGTTGATTGGGCTAAACTTAATAAGGCGGCCATTGCATACATTAAAATGATTGTGTCTGACGATGTACTTACATACATTAAGCCTTTGGATATTGCTTATGCTATATGGAAAAAGCTTCACAACACTTATGAAAATATAACATCTCTGAATCAAGTGCATCTTATATGTAAACTTGTGAACATGGAGCTGGATGAGTCTAAGCCAACATCCGAGCATGTGAGTGCTCTCACACGGGACCTGAGTCAATTGCAAGACTCTGGTTTGCCGACTTTCGATGATAAATTGAAAGCTATTTTCTTATTGATGACATTGCATGACAGTTGGGAATCTTTGGTTGTGTCACTTAGCAACAATCCTACTTTGATTTTCAATGGTGTTAGAGGTTCAATCCTCAATGAAGAAATCAGAAAAAAACCTAGCGGTGAAAGTAGTGGTTCAGCTTACGATATAAGAGGCAGGTCTGAAAAGAGGGGTAATGCAGTAAATAAAGGCAAAAGCAGGAGCAAAATCAATAGCAAACAACAAGATGTCACTTGGTATCAGCGAGGGCGTAAAGGGCACAAAAGACTGGATTGTCGATACTTCAAGAAAGAGCAAGAAAGAAAGAATCAGCCGGGCAAGAAAAAGAAGGATGACAAAAGAGATGATGGAGTTACAAAAGCAAATATTGCATAAGTGTGGTTATTGAAGATCTTCCTCACACTGCATAGGTACTTGTTGCAGCCTCATACGCTGATGTAAATGTCATATCAGCAGCAAGGGATATGCACATCACCAAAAGAGATGTAATTGATGCTTTACTTTTAGCTCATGATGAGCTGTCACAATCATGGATAGTGGATAGCGGTGCTTCTTTTCATGTTACTCCTTTGGAGTCATTTTCTGAATACACAGCAGGTTGCCTAGGCAAGGTTTACCTCGGCAACGACTATGCATGTGAGATAGAGAGTGTTGGCACCATTCACTTGACCCTTGAAACGGCCAAGGGTTGATTTTGCAGGATGTCAAATATGTACCTGACATAAAGAAAAGTCTATTGTCAATTTGGGCAGCTTGATGCTAAGAGGATATTTTACTACCTTTGGTGCTGGATCTAGGAAGATCCACAAGGGCTCAATGTTGATTGTTAAAGGCAGTAAAAGGGAGACTTTGTAGTATTTGCATTGTAAAGCATTGCCTGGCAAGTTCTTGGTTGTGGCTGAGGTCCATTATCAGATGGAACTTTGGCACAAAAGACTTAGCCATATGAGCTAAAAAGGCCTTCAGGTTTTAGTGAGATTTGATGTAAAAGACTCTAGTCACGAATTTTGTAATAATGAAAACATGTAAAGTCTCCTTATTACTCTGGTGTCGTTAAGAAGTCTAATGTTCTTTACTTAGTACACTCTAATGTGTGCACTAATTCATATGGGGGTGCAGAGTACTTTATTACTTTCATTGATGATTTTAGTAGAAAGTCATGGGTGTATGTACTTTAGAGCAAAAAGGAAGTGCTGGATGTTTTTTAAAAGGTTTCATGCATTAGTGACCACACAGAAAGGGCTTAAGTTGAAAGCCAGAAGAACGAATAATAGGGGTGAGTATGTCTCACAAGAATTTGATAAATTTTTGAGATGCATAGTATTTAGAGGGAGCTCACAACCCCTTATAATCTTGCATCAAATGGCGTGGCTGACAGATATAATCGCACACTTTGTGAGAGAGTCAAATGCATCTGTCCACAACTAATCTCCCACAACAATTTTGAGGAGAGACTTTTAAGACTGGAGCTCATGTATGAAATCGCTCTCCCAATCATGCACAAAATGGCATTCCTTGAGAGCTTTGATCTCGTAAACCTGCTTCATATGACCATTTGCATGCCTTTGGTTGTGATAAGTTTGTGCATGTACCTGTAGAACAAAGGACCAAATTAGACATGAAATCCATCAAGGGCATCTTCATTGGATATGGAGATGAAAGAGAGATGGGTTATAAGGTTTGGCTTCCTCATAATAGGAAGATAGTATGCAGCCGAGACGTGGTATTCAATGAGGCAAAGTTACTGAAAAATGCTACACATGATGATCTTGACAAAAAGAAGGTCAAATTTCAGCATGAACAGCCAGCCATTCAACAGCCATTAGCTGAAAATTATGTCCCTTTTGATGCTGAAAATGAGCAGCAGCCTATTGTGCTACAGCCAAAAGATCATGGACAGAGGGTAGATGCACAAGATGGGCTAGGACAGCAAAGTGAACATGCTGAAAACAGATTACAGCAGCAAGAAAATGCTGAAAATCAGCCACCTAATGATAGTGTACATATATTTGAGGATGTAGGCCCATTGGCTGACAACATAGATCATTGGGTAAGATGGTCTACATGTGTTAGTGAAAACAAGAGAAAGTGGGAACTTGCTATGCAGGAAGAGATGAAGTCTCTGTATGCAAATAACACATGGGAGCTTGTACCTTTGCCCAACGATAGGAAAACTAACCTTACTAAATGGGTTTATAAAGTGAAATGTATTGATGGAAAGCCCAAGTACAAAGCACGGCTGGTTGCTATGGGCTAGACACAAAAGGAAGGCATAGACTTCCAGGAGGTCTTTTCACCGGTGGTGAAGATGACTACGCTCCGTGTTTTGTTTGCTCTCATTGCATCCTTGGAAGTTGGATTTAGAGTTGGATCAAATGGATGTGAAGACTCGTTTTCTACATGGTGACTTGGATGTGAAGTCTCCTTTTCTACATGGTGACTTGGATGAAGAGCTGTACTTGAAGTAGCTAAAAGGATTTGCTATTTTAAGAAAAGAGCATTTGGTTTATGAGCTGAAATGCAGCTTATATGGGCTGAAACAAGCCCCTAGACAATGGTACAAAAAGTTTGACACCTTTATGCTCAGTCATGGATTTAACCGCAGCCATGCAGATCACTGCTTATACACTTAGAAGGCTGATGATGGGTTTATGTGTAGATGACATGCTCATTGCAGGAAAGCACAAGAGTATTTTGACTGCTCCTAAAAGGCAGCTGAGTTCAGCCTTCTCAATGAAAGACTTGGGTGCAGTTGAACACGTCTTAAGACTTAGACATGCGCATTAAAGAAGATAGAAGGCAACCTGGCAACTCTTGTTGTTTCTCTCACAACACAAGTACATCGGTAAAGTACTTGACAAGTTTAATATGGCCGATGCTAAGCCTCTTGGTGTGCTTTTACTGCCTCATGCAAAGCTTAGCAAAGTTGATTGCCCTAAGGAAGATGCAGCTGCTAGTGCCATGAAAGGTATACCTTATGCATCAGCTTGTGGTTCTTTAATGTATGTCATGGTTGCAACTTGCCCTCACATTGCTCATGCAGTGGGAGTTGTTAGTAGATTCATGTCTAATCTTGGCAAGTCACATTGGGAAGTAGTGAAACGTATCTTCAGATACATGAAAGGTACACAAGGAAAGAGTATATGTTATGGAAAGGGTACACTAGAGTTTCAGGGATTTTGTGATTCGGACATGGCAGGAGATTTTGACGCTAGGAAATCTACCAGTGGGTATGTCTTTACTTTGGCTGGTGGGGCTATCTCTTTGTGTTCAAGATTTCAGAAAATTGTGGCACTGAGTACTACCGAAGCTGAGTATATTTCAGCCACCAAAGCTACTAAGGAAGCTATTTAGCTTGACTGTTTGATCAAGGAGTTTGGTCTTTCTTCTCATACTCCAATGCTTGGCTGTGATAGCCAGAGTGTGCTAAGAATGCCATGTTTCATGCACGTACCAAGCACATAGATGTTTGGTACCACTTCATTTGACAAGTCTTGGAAGATGGCCTTGTCACATTGACTAAGGTCAAAATCCAAGATAACCCTGCAAATGTTCTCACTAAGAGTCTTGCTAATGCTCAACATGAGCATTGTATCAGTTTAGTGGGAGTTGGTTAACTTAAAGGTACCACTTCGGGCCTTCAAGTGGGAGGTGGTTAGATGTAAAGGCCCTTTGTAACCATGTATATATTCATACGGGTGTGAACTCACCCTTATTGTACCCTAACATATATAACAAATTTTCAGGAGGTACACCCATCTCAAAACTTGCACCTGTAGCTGTTCCTGCACCCTACTCGTACCGCCATTTGTGTACTTCTCCATCCTTCAATTTATAACACATTCAAGTAGGTGTGCGAGTTCACACTTGCCTCACACTTTAACTTGCTTGATATAACTGTAGGCACCCATTCAGATGTCCTTTGGGTTTAGGGACATAACACATACATTGTAAGATGTGTTTTTGGTCAAAGACCTGAAATAAAGGAAGATTCGTATGCAAGTAATAATTGCACTGGTGAGAACCAACTACGTTTTAACTTGGGATGTGTTTGAATGTTTAAAATCAGAGCAACAAAACTGAAACCTTGGCTATAAGCAACTTGAACCTGAGCAGTTAATATAAACAGGAAAGCTGGAAAAAACTACAACCAAAACAAAAAATCGTACAACTTGATTTTCCTGGCAGTCCACATACACTTCCTTTAGTCTATGACAATGCATTTACAGATTCAAACCAGAGGAGGAAAAAAGGGGAAAAAAAAAAAGGGGGGGGGAGGGGAGGAAGTTCCAGGATTTACATACAAATATGACAGGGAAAAAGTGAATTTGGCCTTCAGGTTTTGTCTGAGTCTCTTTGAAGTACACAAGAACAGGGAAACTGGGCCACCACAACTCCCAATTCACAAAGGTGGAATACCTGCAGAAACCGTGTTTAGACAGGAGCTGAGTAAAACCCTAATATCAGATAAAGCACTTTGGTAGATGCAAATGCAATCAATTATAGTCCCTGATACACCAACATTCACTTAAAATTGACACCAAATGAAATTGTAATATTCAATTAATAGGAGTAATAATGCCAAATGAAATTCAACTGATCAGCTAATTAAGTTCCTTGAACTGCAGTGTGCACTCATATATGATGTTGAAGATGATACAAGTTAATCAACCCAAAAAAAAAAACAGATGAAACTTGTCTACAGATGTACAAGTTGAGCCACATTTATTGAAAATGGAATGAGGCCTCCACATACGCAATATGGAAATTTCCAAACCAAAAATGAGAATTGCATCGAGTTTTTCAGTCAAGAAAAACAAACAGGGACAAAGGTCAACTCTGATGGTGTATATACTCACTTCCATCTGTTTTTCCCCCCTACAAAGACGTTCTCCGCCGATTCCTTTAATTCCTCTCCAATCCTCACTTCCTGCACAAAAAGAAATAAAAAAGGAATCAAATACAAAACACTCCACAGAAGGGAAGCAACCTGGTACAGTTGATTATATGGCATACCAGTGCCTCGTTATCGAACACGAACTTAACACGTGTAGTCTACAAAGCTCAGCCAAAAACAAAAGAGCGATTAGATTGGATTTCTCCATAATAGTCAAATTGATCACTTGACCTTGCTTTTATTCTCATAGCAGATTATTAGGAACACAAATTAATACAAAAAAGAGCTCAACTCAGACCACTGACAAGCTTCTACAATGTTCAAATCCACATGCTCTTCTGCATCTTGAAATGCAGTGTGGGTATTAAAAAATAAAGCGAAAAAACAGAATCAATCTCATCAAGCACAAATACCTGGACAAGCAATAGAATTCCAAGAAGAGCTAAAGGTACAGCCGCTAAAACATTGTCTGCATAAACTGATGCAGCTGCACCACCTGGAACAAGATTCAAGTAGTATTAACGCGCATTTAATACAAGCTTTGATGAGCTCATTTGATTCTTCCAAGTGGAACAATGAATTTTCATACTAATTCCCTAGAAAAACTTCTCAGTTTTAAGCATTATCCAAATACATATGAATATTCATCTTCCCTGTGAACAAACTGATATGCAACTTTTGCAGTCGTTGCTCCAACCAGGCGTACAATCATAACCATGCAAAGAATTCTCAGTCCTTAGACTATCAATCAAGAGAAAAACAAAGTGAACTCATATTATTACAGAACTGACCAACCCATATGGTCATTGATATTATGTGTATTTTCACAAGTTTGAATGAATGCATGGGGTTCTTCAAGTGGATCAACAAATTTTCGAAATTATGCCCAAAAAGAGCTTCTTAGTTTTGATTATTATCCCAATACATGTGAATATCCACTTTGTCTGTGGTCAAACTGATACAAAACTTTTGAAGTCATTACTCTACCAGCTGTACAATCACATGCATGCAGAAAATTCTTAGACCCTAGTCTACTAATTGAGAGAAGAAAAACAAAGTGAAACCAATAAAATTACAGAACTGACCAACCCATATGATCATTACCTAAAAGTACAATTGGTATTCTGTAATCAGGTTCCGGAATGACTGTTTGTCTTGAAGTTCTGACATTCTTTCCAGCCTGAAGATGAGAAATAAAAGCTATTCATGAAAAACATTGAATTCAAGCTTTTTTACATTCATAAGC
>CM035429.1:67575559-67578059 GCA_020310875.1 Ceratopteris richardii | reverse complement strand
TTGTTCCCACCATCTCACAACATAATGCATTCTATCCATATCTTTGACATTAGGACGTGAAAATGCACCTGACAAAGACTTATATACATCTAATTCATCACATAAGAGACCTTGTTTTTTTCACATCACCTTGTGTGTGTCTCTCTATAACATCCATCCATCCATTATACACCTCTGTATCCATATGTGGTGATTTTGACCTCCAAATGAGATGAAGAACGTAACCTGTTGCATGTAGAGGAGTATGTAACATCTCCCATCTCTCAATACATAAAGACTTCACTTCTTCTAACCTGGTAGAATCAATGCAATCCAAAGAAGAATTTTTTTCAATCATTCTATCTGTGAGCTCATAAATCAAGCCCATTGTTGCCCCTTCTCTATCTGCCAAACGTAAAACTTTTAAGATAGGGCTGCATATAGTAACAATCTCTCTCACATTTCTCCAAAAAAAGGGACTCAACACAATTGCTGAAATATCTTCTGCCTTTAGAGTTTTGGCCACTCTTTTGCTTGTATATTCAGGGCATACCATCAAAGAGTGCAATCCATTGTATACACGCTCATAAAGCAAATTGGTAAGCATTATGAATGCATAAGCAAATCTTGTAGGAGCCGGCTTCACCAAATCTCTTTGGCTAAATTTTCTAAATAATGCAAGCATGGTAGGCTTCATTGTAACAAATGTGACAACCTTTGTTGCATTCTCCAATACGGGCTTCACCCATGCAAGCTTGCCAATGTCTTCAAATAGAAGATCCAAGCAATGACATGTGCATCGTGTGTAAAAGATGTGGGGCCATTGTTCCTCCACCAAATAACCAGCCCGTATGCAATTGGATGCATTATCCATCACAACTTGGACTACATTATTTTCTCCAACATCTTTGATGGCATCTTTCAAAATTTCAAAAATAAACTCACCTATTTCACAAGGTTCTTGTGCTTCCCCTTGTGAAAGAAATTGGAGCACTTTCTCATTGATACATACAAAGAGGAGAAACAGGTTGCTTCCTAAGAATGTTGAGAAATTAGTATATATTCATATAAATTTGCGCCTCATATCTGAAATTCAAGAAAGAGGATTTCAAAAGTTAGAAGTGACACTTGACAAGATAGAAAAAGAGGCAGATGATCAAAGATTAATTGCACTGCAAGCAGAACATGATGGTGAGATAGTTGCTTCATCAGCTCATTCAGCTCATACTGTTTCGGAGAGTCATGAGGATGAGGATGAGGATGAGGAGGAGGAGGAGGATGAGGATGAGGAGGAAGCTTGTGCTTGTGATGATGATGATGTAGCATATGAGGATGTGTGACATTCTCTCATTTTATTATGACACATCCATGTGGCCATATACGTGTATGATATGCCACAATCTCACATACTATGTCTACTTTGAGGCTAAAGCTACTTGAGTTTTGTCTTTAGTTAGTTTGATAGTCATCATCTTTAGACTTTTATATGGACTCCTCTCTTTTTTGATATATTGTCATTCATGAATGATAAACCATGTTATTGTAATTTGTACTTAGTAATTTGTAATGTGTCCATGACTCCATTGTCATTATGATTCATGCCATTCGTGTATGATTCTCAAAGTCACCAGGGGACGGGGACGGGTCCCGGGGACGGTGGTGTCCCCGCGACGGGGACGGTGGTGTCCCCGGGACGGTGGTGTCCCCGGGACGGGGACGGAGCCTAGGGTGTCCCGGGGACGGGTCCCCGGGACGGCACCAAAAAAACGCTGATTTTTTCAAAATAATGAGATGAAACTTATGTACAAACAATTCCTCAACATGTGAAATGACCAATAATAAGAAAAACATAGAAAAAAAGTGTTTTTTAAGTATAAACGATGAGCACGTTGAGTCGTTGGCAGTTGAAAAAAGTTAGTAGTTAAATGGTACTCCAAGAGTTGAAACTTACAAAGTTACAAGTGATAAGTGACAAGTCTCATGTATTTCATCATGTCAAAAAATAGATTCTACATCATCATCATATCAAAAAGATGTTACATCATTAGATAAAAAGATCTTATATCATACGATCGATGGACAAATGCCAAAAAGACTACATATGATGGGAACATAAATAAGAAATGTAAAAGGCAGCAGGCTACAACATAAATGTGATGACTATGGAGAATCCAAGTGGGGAGTCATAGTGACAGACTCATTTTCTGCAACACAATCAGTGGTTGCTGCATCTTCATGTTCTTCACTTGGTCCGATCCCTGCTCTACCTCCCATTCTCTGAAAAGATCTCCCTCCATGCATTGCGTCCGTCGAAGCATCCTCAAATTTGCACTGACAAACACAAGATCACTAGAACGCTGCACACCAAGCCTGTTCCTCTTCTTAGAGGCTACATGTCCATACACACTCCATAGTTGCTCAAGGCAACTCGTGGTGCAAGCCTGGCTAAGTATCCGAATGGCCAATTGTTGAAGCTCTGGACCATCAGAACCAAAATCCTCCCACCATAGGGCAGCACCAA
>CM035429.1:67568059-67570559 GCA_020310875.1 Ceratopteris richardii | reverse complement strand
ACACTCTCTTCACACAGTTCTCAGCGCTCATTATGGGAGATGATGAGTTTTGGACGAAGGGAGATACGTTGGTAGCTGCCATTCAGCCAGTGTACAGTGTTCTTCGCATCACAGATATGGAGGGCAGCACACTTGGTCTTGTATACGAGTACATTGATCGTATACAAGAAAGCATCCAGAAAGTTGTCGGACTCTCGGACATTGAGTAAGTTTTGTCAATTGATCAATCATCATATGATAGAGTACATTCATGATTCACATGTATGATGTTTATAACTTCATTGTTTATTATAATTTATATAGGAAGACCACTTTATGTGATGCTGTGAGAAAAAGATGGGATTGGTTTCATAAACCAATCCATGCCGTTGCTCATATTCTTCATCCACTATGGAGAAGTGAGGAACAATTTACAGACATTGAGCTAGAGGATAGTTGGATTGACTACATCATGCGATGGACCGGCGGTGATGTTGGTATTTTGTCACAGTTAGAGACTGAGAGATTGCAGTTCCGTAGCATGGAACGCTACTTTGGACAGCCCACTGCACGGCTACGCGAGAACCAGGTTGCTCCAGTCACATGGTGGGAGAAATATGGAGTGAGTACTCCACTATTGGTAAGTATTTTTACCATTTAGTCTTTCAAAATCCATTTGAATCTATTTTTTATGAATGATGATCTATTATTTTTTTTCATGAATCATGATTCATAGCGAAGATTAGCCTTGCGAATTCTTTGGCAAGATTGTAGCACAGGTCCTGCAGAGAGGAACTGGAGTACATGGGCTCTATTCCATACGAAAAAAAGGAATAGATTGAGTCCTCAACAACTTGAGAGATTGGTTTATTGCCATTGTAACCTCAAGTTGTTAGAGACTAAAGGGATCAACATAGCCCCACTACAGGTAAGTTCTAAATTTGAAGTTTCATGAAAGCTTAAAGCTATTGACTAGAGTCTAGACTGAATTTTGATTAAAAAACTGAATTTTGCAGGTAAATGTTGATCTAGTTGATATCGGTAAAGTCAAAGATATTCCTCAAATCCCTCAGGAAGAGAGGGATATCTTTGCTATGCTTGCATAGGAGTCTCAGAGATTTGTACGACAAACTCGTAGCCGCACTCGAAGGGGTAGGTAAATTGTAAATTTGTAATACTATTTAGTATTACGTAACATGTTACACAAGTATGCCCATTGCTATGATTTTCTCTCATATATATGCATTGTTTATGTAGGTGATCCATCATTACCATCCACTAGCCGGAATCCACAGAAGTATGTTTCAAGAAGGGGTAGACCACGTCGTGGAAGGGGTGGTGGATCCTCTACCACTCAGAGAGATCATCCAGTTGTTCGAGAGGATTGGGAGCAGGATTCAGCCGCATCTTCTAGTGGAGATGATGACTTGGGACGAGAGATGGCTCAGATTGCAGCTACATTTGGACATACAGACTCAGATAGTACATCGTCATGGGCTAGCACATTTGATGATGAGCCCATAGATGATGTCTCTACCGAGGACATTGCAGAGTCATCTTAGACTTTAGTTTGTATAGCATGCTTCATATATTTTGGACATAGTGTGATAGTGATCAGTTGGATGATGGATCATGGATGTATCTTGTTGGATTTAGGCTTATGATATGGTTTTACCATTCTTGTATAAGATTTGAGTAACTTATGACTCATCAGTTCTGACATTCACGGTTTATCATTGATATCTACATTCTACTCTAGTATTGTCTTCTAAGTTCTATAAGGTTGTAGATTAAGTTTTTTATGTGTTTTCACCACTAGATATGTAAATGAATGCTAGACATGCATTATTCATGGTTTTTTTGAAAAAAAAAAAATTAATGTTGCGACAAAATATAATACTCGTTTTTTATTTCCATTTTTTTAGTACCCTACGTACTAAACGTTTTAAAACCCGTTTTTAAAACTCGTTTTTAAAACTCACTTTGTACTATGGTATATATACACACACACACACACACACACATATATATATATATATATATATATATATATATATATATATATATATATATATATATATATATATATATATATATATATATATATATATGTGTGTATATATATATACCAGAATGAATCCAGGTAAACCCCAAATTCACCCTCAAAGGAAGGTGCAACTACAAGCTCATGGTAGTCAACCACAAGACTACATAGCATATCAGCTCCACTATGCACAGTATCGACTCAATACTATGACATCCCCACTAACGTCCTCAGTGCCCAATAGTGGGTATAGAGCTCAGAATGAATACATGCTCACACACACACCCCACAACGCACACACACCACGAGCATGAACTCACAAGAAGCTCTGCGAACTGAGTTTCTATCACTTCCGGAAGTGATGGGCAAACTCAGCCATAATGAAGCCTAGCACCAAATGCAAACAAAACATAGGAAAAATTACAGAAAAAGCATAGTTGATAGGGTATACACACCTAACAACTGGTCGCAACTCGG